>JANHGN010014114.1:43949-71453 GCA_024605025.1 Megaceryle maxima
CTTCATCAACCTCTTCATCCTGATTCGGTGGTCTGTAACAAAGCCCTACCATGACATCTGCCTTGTTAGCCTTCCCCTTGATTCTTTCCCATAAGCATTCAACCCTATCATCACCATCATGCTCAAGATGGTTGAGACCTTCCCTAACACACAGGGCTACACCACTGCCTCTCCTTCTGTGCCTGTTCTTTCAAGAAGAGCCTATAGGCATCCAACACAGCACTCCACTTATGGGATTCAGCCCATCACGTTTCTGTAAGGGCATGACAGCTTCAAGCTCCACCTGCTTGTTGCCCATGTTACATGCACTGGCATATATGGATTTCAGTTGGTGCACCAACTTTTTCCATAGGAAGGGTCTAGTCCCTGCTTGATCATTCTCGGGCACTACTGTGAGTCCTGGCTCATCAATAGCCCTTGAATCTTCCCTATCACATGGCCCACTGTCCTCTATGACCCCTGAGATAGCAGTGGAGCTGGCACACCATCCCACAAACATCCCAGGCTTGCTCCAGTGAGCCTGGTTTTTCCCCCTCTCCCCCTTCGAGTCTAGTTTAAAGCTCTGTCAATGAGCCTTGCCAACTCCTGTGATAAAATCCTTCTCCCCCTTTTGGGACAGATGTACCCCACCCCATCTGTCTCCAGCAGGCCAGGCATTATGTAGATTGACCCATGGTCAAAAAATCCAAAGTCCTTATGGTGGCACCAGGCTTGAAGCCAGGAATTAATCTGGTGGGTCCTTCTCAGTCTTTCTAGGTTGGAACCTGCAAGTAGGGAGATAGAGGAAAACACTACCTGTGCTCCCACTCCCTTGATGAGGTGACCCAAGGCCCTGAAATCTTTCTTGATAGCCCTCAGTTTTCTTCTTACAAGTTCATCGCTGTCTACCTGGAAGGTTAATTGTGGATAATAATCCAGGGACCATGCCGTGGTAGGAAGCTTTCTTACTACGTCCTTAACTTGGGCCCCAGGGAGGCAGCACACTTCCCTTAGAAGTGGGTCAGGTCTGCATATTGGGCCTTCTGTTCCCTTCAGAAGGGAGTCACCTCTAACAATGACGCATCTCTTTTTTTTGATAAAGACATTTATACGCTGGGCTGGGGCTTCTTTAACCTTGGGAATACTTCTAAGCCAGCTGATCCACCTTCCTCATTGACTGGCTGCACTGCAGGGCATTGTACCTATTCTGCAAGGGCAACTGGGAGACTGTGGGAGTAACAGGAGCAACAGTCCTGCCACTCCAGGAAGGAGCTCGTTGCCATTGCCCCCAGTCAATGGGGTGGGAGGAGGTGGACAAGACAGGAGTTTGCCTGCTGCCTCAACCATGAATTTGCCTCCACTCCCTCTTTTCATTTCGGCTTCCACCTTCAGCCTTACTGGGGCAGGATGCAGGGGATATCTGATCCTGGGTACTATTTAATGCATGTTCCTGTTTTTGCATCAAGACAGGAAGAGCCTGGCTCCACAAGTCTATCTCATCTTTAGTATCCCTGATGCTCCCTAACCTTTCTACCTTGTCCTGCAATGCTGCCACCCTTCTGAGCAGATTGTCCATTTGCTCACAGCGCACGCAGCTGTTCTTGGAGCGTCTGCTTGTTACAAGCGAGAGACTCATGCACTTGCTGCAGCCTGAGACCTGGACAGTTGCATGTTTGCATTGGAGCTCCATCTGGGTTCCCACATCTACTCCAGCAAGTGATGGGAACTTGACCTTCTGCCTTATGAAGGCCATGGCTGAGGTCTTTCCAAGGGGGGATGCCACCACACATGGGAGAGTGGAAGACCCTTGTTGGGTTTCCTGTTCTTGCCTGGTCGTTGGGTGCTGGGTGCTTGTCAGGCTGTAGAGCCTCTGCCCCTTCACATGCGCCCCCACATACCCTGCTGGTGTCATTCCAATGGGAGAGACGCCCACTGCCTCACCTTGTGCACTCTGAGAACTTTTTTTGACCTAGAGCCTTATCTTTTTTGATTCAATGGCTCTGAATGTGCTATTGCTAAAGAAGCTGAATAGTCATTCTGTCCTGTAAGACTCACGATAGTTCTACATCCAGCAGGTACACAGAGAGATCATCTCTTCAAGGGCTTGTCCCTAAGTTCACAGAGAAAGGAGCAGCCCAGGAAGAAGTCCTTCACTCTAAACTCCCCATGTGACTGTTTTGCTCAACTAATTCAGTTTCCCTTTTGGCATATTGAAAGCTCAGCCAAAAATCCAGTGTCCTAGATCTTCCTAATACCAAAAATTGCCATCTGCAAACCACGTATCTTCTTAGCACCTCCACTGGGGCTCTTGCCTGCAAGTTATCTGAACTTGTACTGTCTAAAATGCTTATTACTAGTCATTGTTTTATAATTTTTTTTTCTTGAGGCCTAGTAATTTAGGAAATAATTCATTATCCTCACGTGATTCTAGCATATTATTTTGCTGTCATCCAAACACGGATCAGAAATACTAAATGCTTCTACTTACTTTCATCATCATTAACAATAGCACTATTTCCATTTGAAAGAGGCCTTACACAATTCTTTTTCTGTCTCAAGTAAAATGTTTAAATTCTTTATCGTCCTTGAAGATAGCAGCCAAGGATAATTTTACATTTTCCTTTTCATTTGCAGTTTTCTGCACTTCATTTCTAATTTATACTAACTGCACCCCACTCTCCCTCCCTTTCCCCACTGCTTTTATTTTTTTTCCTAATGCTGTCTTTACCACTGTACATTGATCAGCTTTTATGAAGACGCCTCTTTCCTGAGGGCAGAATCACAGTTCTTTGCCACATAATGCACTGTACTTGAAGAATACCTAATTCTATTATTTTTCCTACAAAACACCACCCAATTTTAATTAAAAAAGTCTTTTAACTTTGGGTAAATTATATATCACATTATTAGTTAGGAAAGTCTTTTTTTTAGGTTTATCTTTAACGAGGTCACAGTCATGCAGATACTACCAATCCAGCTCTGAAATCCTTTACTCCCAGATATGCTGGGTCTGCTAAAACACTATTCAATGATTTCTTGAAGGCCATGCATCACTCTGAGAAGCTGCACCTGCTAATTTGTGTAATCATCAGGAACTTATCTTCTCTGGATGCAGATTCCTGGACTCCAGCTGCACAGCAGCCACTGAGTCAATGAGGCAGCTGGGCCTAATACACACCTCCACCCCCACTGCCAATGAGAACATTTCTGCCCTCCTTGGCATGCAGAGCACCCTCCCACTGCTTTGACTGGCTGCTGGGCTTAGACCTTAAAAAAGTGCTCCCCAAATGTGCGTGAAAGAAAGAAAAAGAAGAAAAATACTGTGGCTGAAAAATAGAGAGGGAGCAAGTCAGAGCCTGAATCCTGCACAGTGCTGATCAAGATACAGGCTGGCAGCTGGGGACTGAGACCCCAATGCCCATTGGGAACTCCAGAAAAGACAAAAGAAAAGGCAAAGGAAGAGATCATCAGTGAAAGGAGTAGAAATATCTTACTGGATCTCTTCTGGGGCAGAGTCCTCTTATGTAGAACCCAGAGGAAAAAAATAAGAACGGGAAAGGGTCAGATGAACAACTGTATTTACTGAAAGGCTTTTAACTTCTAGGATCACAGATATCTCATGCCAAGAAACAAGGAAATGTTGCTTTCGGCATTTGATGCTTTTGGTCAAACCACTCCCTCCTGGCACTTTTCACTGAAACATCATGTGCAAAGTCTCCTCTGAGTGGCCAGCCCCAACTGTAAGATACCTCCAGCAGGCTGAAGTCAGACCCATCAACCCTTCTGCCCAGGAAACTGGGGTTTTCACTAAAACTCACTGTGGGAACACTTCTGGCCCTGGCCCAAACAGACACTTGCCTACACCTCTTGCTAATATTCCTAGGTCAGAGCATGAAATGATTCCTCAAAGTTCTTCTTTGAACTGCATTTTCTGGACTTGGAGCAGTGTAGAAAGTGGTAGTAAAAACCCAGGGTTGGAATCTCACTGAACAAACTAGTGGTTTGATCTTAAATAACTTCAGGTACTCAGTGTGTTCAGAACTAACCAAAAAAATTCAGGGTAGCTTAAAAAATTGCCCCCCAAAATTGGCAAACAGGATCAATGCTACAATCCAGCCAAACCCTTACCCACATCTGACAGTGCTCAAGACTTCAAAAGGAAGCAAAAAATAAGTAACAAAAATCCACTATGTAGAATTAAGTAAGGGGTTCCTTTGAAGGTGTGTTTTGTGATGATGGGACTCTTTCCCCAGCCCTGTCTTTCCTATCTTGCCTTTTTTTTTTTAAACACAAGGATTTCCAAAGATAGATCCTGAATACATCAGAATACACCCGTTTGCTGAAAACTACCACGCAAAAGATTCAGATCAAAAGGTAAAGACAGTTGTCAGTGGCTCTCAGCCTTCTCACTACACAACCAGCCACTAAGAAGTGAGTGCTACAACCAGCACCAGAGCAATTCGGAATGTCTGTCACAGTATAATTGAGGTTGGAAGGGATCTCTGGGTTTCATTTAGACCACCAAGTTAGCTCAAAGCAGGGATAATCTCAAACTTAGAGCTGGTTGCTTGGGTCTTGTCCATGTGAGTTGACACACTCTGTCTGCAATTAGTTAGGCTACAAAGGAGAAGACATACACGAATAGGCCAAATCCTGGAATAAACTGCTGCATTTGCAAATGGGCTTTTCTAATTTGTAAAGTGGAAGTATGGCTACAAAGCAGGACAACTGTTTAACCACAATTCTTGAAATCCAAATCCTCTTGAATGTGGAAAGCAGCCTACCAGCAGAGAGAACAGCCAAGGGCATGGCACACTACACTCACAGGCAATCCATCCAATAACAGAGTATCAAATAAAATGGAAAGTTTATCTTTTCAATGCTAAATACATTTGAGTTACAGAAACAGCACAAAGTCACTAAAGAATGATCTCAGATTAACATACTACACAAACATGTATCTTTTAAAACCTCTTCGGCTAGGTCCTATACTATAGAAATGGACAACTGTTCTAAATGACCTTTAAAGGTTCCTTCCAACCCAAAACATTCCATGATTCTATGACTCTTAGTCACGAGTAGCTTTCTAAAGAGTAAATAAGGTTTACTTTACCAAAAAGCACCCGAGATGTTCACCCTGGGGTGTTCTGAAGCTGCAGGCATTCTTCTGAAGAGCGTGCTTTGCAATGCACAGTTCTTCACCAAACACTGTCCTCGGAACTTTTCACCAATGCAGCAGAAGCTGTTAAGAGGTAAGAGATCTGATAGGGATTATTTGGAAAGATCCAGTCTTGTCCTGTGACAAGAAAGATCAATTTTCCTGCCTGATTTTCTGTAACTCTTTCATGCTTTACTAAATGTAATTGCTTGAGTGTATTTTATGAAGGTATTTAAGTTGCCTTCACTGCATCTTCTTTCAACTGACTGAACACAGGCAAATTCAAGAAGCTGTTAAGACTTTTGCATTAGAGCATTAGTACCTATCCACTGGTTTCATTTCAATTCTGTGCTGCAAACAGCTCACCTGTACAGAGCTAATATAGCTGGTAAAGAACAGAACAGCCCTACAAAAATCAGGAAAGGACAATGTGGCTTGATTTATTTTGAAGATTTTTTTTTCCCTAACCACTGTCTATTCCACTACAAATCATATTTCACCCAAACCTGCACTGTGTTGTTACTTCAGCAGTTCATTTAAGTCATTACCAATGCAACACAGTTTACAAGGGATACATTTCTGGAACTCAGTGGTTACTCTCAGCAATGCACTGGCCTCCTAAATTAATCTTATCTTAAGGGCTATATGTAAAACCCACAGAGAAACATCTTCCACCTGGATCCATCTCCTGCAGGGAAAGAAGCACTCTCCCAAACTGAACAAGATGTCATCTCCATATATTTATGAATACATATGCCAGTGGCTCCTAAACTCTGGTACTGGAATCACTGAAGAAGAAACTACCCAGGTCACATATCTCCCTCCATAAGAACAGCTAAAGCTGATGAAGATGGAATTTGGTAAATGAAAGGGTGTAGTGCATGTCTTGACTCAGGAGAAGGATGATGGGTCCTCTGGGAAGGAATATGGCAGCTTAAGGATTGGAAAAGGATATGATGGGAGGGAGCAAATAGAAGACTAGGGGCACACCTTCCTCTCCACACAGAACAGCACATTTCCAGTGACCACTGTCTCATGATCTGCCCTTGGCCCCAGTACTGATAATGATTAGCTGTTGCTAATACTTATGGTTGCTATTGCTGCTGCCTGTGCATTAGAGCAACACAAATTTGGGAACGCCTGGCACAGGTTACAACCGCAGGCTGAATTCCTCTTTGATACCACTTAAGCCAATATGAGTTCTGAGAAACTGTTGCCACATGTTCTCTCCATGACGCATTGCTTAACAAGCAGCTCTTATTTTGTGCTGGCTTCAGTTTCAGAGTGATTTAGGTGTATGGTCCATATTCAATGCTTTCAGCAGTGATGTGGAGCCAGGGAACTGTGGCAGTACCACAGTGTAGACTGTGTAGACAGCCTGTCCTAAAGCCTTAAAAAACCCAACATCCCTCATCTCTGAGACTCTGATGACAGCCTGGGTTTAACAAGCAGAGCCCACTTAGGTCAAGTTCGCTAGCCGACTTGTCCTGCGATACGTCCTTACTTGCAGTGCCATCACTCCATAAGATGTGAAGGGCTGTTTTCACCACTGGTCAGCTTCACTACAGACTCACAAGGCTTCCCTTTCCTCTCACCAGCCACAGCTTAGTTATAGACCACAGAGGTCCACAAGAATGAAACACTACTGACAGCAATCAGAGGCTTCTGTGCTGTTGTCCAGAGTAAAGAGCAGTCTTTGTGGATAAATTTTGCTAGATCAGCACCCTGACCCTTCATTCAGGAGAAACACAATTAGTTTCAGTGCTTTGTTAGGCTCCCTTCTGTGCAGAGGCAACTTGGAGGAGGAGGCCATATAAGAATGCCTGCCATAATGGGAAACCTTTTTGAGGAAAACAGAGTTTCTATCCTTCTTTCATGAGCTTCTCTTGTTCTCTTTTGACTAACTCAGCCTAATGAACTTTGAGATGTGCTGCATAGTCTCCTATTTACCCAAGCTTTCAGGAAGGAGAAAGAAGTCAAGGAAAAAAAAGCCATTTATGAGAAAAAGTGGGTTTTGTGGGAGCTTACAGAGCCACAGCATGTAGCTTTTTGGGTATGTGACTATCTACTTCTGCTGTAGCTGTACTTTTAGCATTCAGCAACAACAGCTGCAGTCCCGTTTTCTTAAGTTAAAATTGCTCAATGTTAACTGAAATAAGTTTTAACTTGAAATGGTAACTGACTTCCAAGAGAGGGAAGATTCTTTGAGCAGCATTCACTGACCAATCCTGAGAAGTCAGGCTAAAGCCAAAGGGTCCACTTCTTCAGCTTGTCACACATTAATCCACCCTGTTTACGTGGATCTACACAGCCTTCAGAGCTGCAACTACTTCTATAGGTTCTTCTCATGAACTTTTTTCCATGAGCTATATACATCACTGTTCACCAGACACCTACAGGTATTACAGCTTAAATATATCAACTCCATCCCCAAATGAACGTTATGCTTTTATTTTTTACCTATACACATGCATGCAGAAATTGTTAAAAATTAAGAGCTTTTAGTGAAACTGGGAAACAGATTTATTAAATTTAAATTGATTTTTTTTTCAGCCAGAAAAATCTCTGCCAATCACATTTAAGTGCTCTTACATTATTGTTGAAAAACAATTAGCCTTCAGTCAGATTAACTTTTGCCACTTGTTGCTGACTCCTGGCTCCTCAGCCAACAAAGATAATCAACAGCTGCCATTCAACTAATGTTACAATATAGCACCACTATCTTCTGAGGTTTGTAATGCTTTGCTGCTGCCTTGAGTTCTCCTGTGCAAAGAATAGTGCTTTGGAATAAATGTCTGTTTTATCCACAACTCCTTACTTCATTGTCATATCAATAGGAAAAAAAACTCTTGAGAGAAGCATGTTCACTAAACCCATTATAATAAACACAGAGACAGAACAAAGCAAGAGATAACAACAAAGGACAATTCCCCTGGCACACAGCGCATGGGGAGAGCCTTGGGCACCGCCCCCCCCCAGCCCTTTCCTTGCATGACATTCTCTTATTTTTAAGGCACTGTTAGGAGTCATCTTCCAGCAAGCCCCAGCTCAGAGGGCAGTGTGTAGGGCAGGGACTGCATACCCACCATAAGTCACATTAGAAACTGTCTCAGCAATTTCCACCTGTCACCCCAAGCGCTGTGTTTCATTTGGTCAGTACCCCAGGGCATCTTAGGCCTGCTGGGCCCATCAGAATAGAAAAGGAGTAAAAGAGCATCCTTGTCTCTCCCCTTTACGCTGTACCACAGGGTACAATACAGGACACTGATACCTAATGATCTTAAAGCAAGGGAGTGACTTACCTTGAGCAAAATTCACAGCTGATGGAGGATTCTGCCCAGAACTGTGCACCATTTCAGCTCCAGTGACACCACTGCAACTGGTTCAAAGGAAAAAAAAAAAACAAAAAACAAACAAACAAACAAAAAGAAAACAAAAAACACAACAACAACAACATAATCTCACTCTCTGGGAATATCTTCTAGGAAAAACTGATTCACTGAACAACACATTACACTTTTTTTTTTTAAACTAATTTAACACAAGACTAATATAGGCCTTTTCTGCTTATATTGAGCCAGACAAATGCAGACATCTAACGGAAAATCTTCAAACAGGGGATTTGACAAGGGTCAGTGGTGACAGAAAGATACATTCCACCTGAATCTGATTCACACTTATTTGTCAGTGCCCAGATTGCTCTGCTGGAAGATCCAGTGTTTGTTAGATTTGTAGGCTCATATTCTATGATTCTACGAAGTTTACTCAGCTGTGACTTCACAGAGCAGATGCCAAAGGGCTTGATCTACCTGGCCTACTAGTCAAAAAGTCTTTTTAACCATCTTTCTGCTCCTTTCTCCATGGCAGCTGAACCCATTTTCAGCTGCTGCTTGTTCACTACCTGCTTCTGCATTTTCTAGAACTCATAAATCCCCGTGGACTGGGAGGTAGGGGGCAATTAGCTATATGATACACACAAAGGCTACTGTCGTATTTTGAAATCCAGCACAGTCTTTTCTTGCCTCTACCTCAAAGTGGAAAGAATGAGACAATTGTTCCTAGGTGAGGCAGCAGCTCCTACCTTGCAGGAACTCAGTGGGAACTGGTGCCAATTCAAAGGTGAGAACCTGTGGATGCACTGTGAAGGAGTGGCAATGGTTCTGGAACCATAACGCCAACTTTTCCTTCCCCTTCATTCTGTCCCTGCTGTGCTGGATGAAATCCTAAGAGGATAAACTGTACTTGGCAACTTCCCAGGCAGCATGAAGAATGGTCTCCTTCCGCTCAAAGCTGTGGTCCCTGCTCTTTGGCACACTGTGACAAGCCGTGCGGTTCACCAGCAGGTACAGTTAGTGACTGCTGTGCTGTGGCGTCATTAAATGCTCTGCATTTACAGCCATCACAAAGGCCTTTGTGCGTGACACAGCTCCCCGAGCCAGCAGAGGAGCTCTGCTGCCTGCTGTCGTGGAGGCTGATCCATCTCAAAAACATAGGAGAAGTTTCCCCCATTTTTATGGGAGTCCTTTAAGACTCACTGTGCAGGACTGCTCAGGTGCTTCACCTTTCCTTGTTTCCCTGTACAATCCACACCTTGCAAACATGACCCTGCCATTCAAACAGTTTATTTACAGATGCCTCTGGTGAGAAAATAAAAGAGAGTAGGTGCTGGTACATATGGAGGTGTAAAGACAGGAGGGGCTCAGGCTACAGTTGGATCACTCACTGGGGAAAAGTTTCATTAATGTGCTTCAGGCATGAATGCCACTGACCATACAGCTGCCTATAGCACAAAGAGTCACTTGGGAAACAACCATGATGTAAAGTCCTCCTAGGTTTACATCTCAGCGCATCTTTAAAGTAACAAAATTTAAATACCACCAAACCATATGACAACTATATACATGGCTGTAAGTGATATTAAGTCCCAGCACTACTCACAGAGCACAAGACAGAGCCTGCAAACGTTTATGGGGTCACAGTATTTAATCTGAACTAAGACAGGAAATAAGCAGCTCAGATGTCCTCATTTTATCACAGATGTCCAAGATGATATTTGAAATGTGGGACTACTCTTCTAAACAATACATGCTCATTTGTTACAATCCAGCAACGCTGTTCAAAGAAATGGCTGTTGCTATCGTCCTTCCACTGCTGCAGAAGTGAAATCAGTAACTTTGTCATACAATCCTACTAATCCTTCTCCTTCCCCAAAGCTTTCAGGATAGCCTATTTTCATGCCACACTGTAAAGTGGATCAGTGTGTACCTTCTACAGTTCTTGTTACATAAATGTTGTACTGAGCATATTATTATTTTACACACTATCCTTTCTCTTATATATCTCTTATGAGATCACAAAGCATAAAGAGTTGATCTCAGCTATCAAATAAACACAAATGCCTGCTGCAACTCTGAACTAGGCCAAGGTACAGATATTACATACAGATAAACAGAGCTCTGAGTGCTCTAAACTGCAATAACCATCTTACAGTTAAGCAAAATTTATAATGTGCTGTTCAAACCACAAATTAGCAATAATATGGAATCGGTTCAAGTAAAAAATTAATCAGAATCTTGCCTTAAAGAATGGCCTTTTTAATCAAAGCAAATGTTTTCAATTCTTTGAAAGATAGTTGTCTCTCCCAGCATTTTTAAGGGCTATAGTAATTTTTCCATTTCTTGTGCAGATCTACATAAAAAGTTTTCTACAGTAATTAAAACCCAAACATTTAAGTCTTCCAAGGCTATCAGGGTTAGTCTGACTGTCCTTTCTGAAAACATAAGAGAAAATTATATTTAAATCTCATCTTTAAGGCATACAACTAAGGCTAGATTTGTTTGCTTTCAATACACATGGAACAGCAAGACAAAACAAAAATGACCTAGTGCTGATATAGTTATCTCAGGAGGCCAATGCTTTCACCTATGCTTAGCTTAACAGAGCAGGGAAACACTAGGAAAAGAATTACATTCACTTTTCGGAAAACTCTACAATTAACTGCAATACTGAAAATTAATATTAAGTATAATTCTCCTCTTCTTCCTTCTTTGCATGGGAACAAACAGTGTTGGCATTTAGAATAAATCAACACAAAGGTAATACCACACCATTTTGTCAGCACACTGTTGCAGCCTCATCACTGCCACCGTGATGACCAGAACTGATCAATTTGCTCTGTCCTCATGTCACAGTGCCTCTCCACTGCTCTGAGGAAAAGGGGTCGGTCAAACAGATGAAAAATTAATTTATACCTACTCTGTAACATCTTTGCCATAGAGATGAAAAGAAACACTACTGCAAATGAGACCTGTGTCCAAACTGCTCCATGTGCTCTCTGCAGGAGACATACTCCCGATTTACACCAGGCACCTGCCTGGCTCTGAGTAACACCTGCACAAAGGACAAGCAGTTAGCAGCACTCCCTGGCCAGGTAAAAAGGCCATTTGTCACAGGTGTCCCCCAGTTACCAACCTAATCACTTAAATTCCTCACAGAGGTCATCCATCCCCATCATGGACCAAGCTCAGCCCAGAGCGGTGGCAGAACTCAACAGTCACAGGCTCAAGAACCAGAATATTTTCAAATGATCAAGTGATTTTGTTGTCACTTCAAAGAGAGTGAAAAAAAACCAAATACCAAAGTATTTGGTGCTCCTTGATGATATAATACTTTATATCATAAATACAGCTCTTCAATATTCTTCTGCTAAAGTCACTGAAAATCCTATGAGCTCAAAGTGAGCTGTCAACTTCAAATCTTCAAATAAGATGTCTGCCAGCAGAGACAGTTTAGAAACAAGCACCAACATGAACTGGTACAACCAGAGGAAGTGATCCTCCAAACCCTTTATGCAGAGATTTTATCAGAGCTGGGCAGGCCATGTGTCACTTGGCATGAGTCACACTATTGTTAACCCCTCCCAGCAGGATTAGGATTTCAGGTGGAAAATTACAGGTGTGTTGTAGACCAAGGTTGTGTAACAGCTCAGTCTACATGGATGTATTTCAGATACTACCAACAGGTGTCAGTATGAGTGGCTCAAGCATGATGAAGGTGTAAGCATTTCAGAAAAGTGGTTAAACTGAGAAGCACTACACCTTCATAGTAACAGGTTAGAAGAGAAGCCCCTCACACAAATATTACTGTGATATGCCATGATATTTGCAGCTAAACTTTTACTAGATGATATACTGTCTCTATATCTATAACTCTATCTCTCTATATGGGAAGCCCTCCACATGCAATATGACCAAGATTTGCCCCCTCAGATATTTCTAGACAAAGTGTTACAAAACATGATGCTGTGGCATTAGTTACAATGGTCATGTATGAAACACAGGCTCACATCACTTGAATCTGGACGAAGGCACAGGGATGTTCTAAGTTCTGTCTTCCCTTTCCAGTATTCTGAGGGCACTGCCATTCTGGAATGTCCACAGCTGAGATGGATTCTAGTATGATTTACAGGAACATACAAACTCTTGAGGACTCACTGTTCTAAGCTCAAACAACTTACAGAAATGCAGGTTTCCAAACTGAGGAGGCACTTGGGGAAAACTGGCAAGCTTACTACTACTGAATTCTTTCAGTACTCTTTTATATCCACTGCAATTACCTCCACTGCTCTGGTGTGGAGTAAGCAATAACAAAAAGGGAAAGCAAATGAAATTTGAGCCCTTTGTTTCTGTTATTGATGTTTTGCTGGAACTAACATAATAAAAAATAGCTCCTCAATATGCAAACCATTCTTACATTAACTAATAGAGTTACGAAGAAAAGGCATTAAAACAGTACAACACTTACCTTATTTGGTTTTGTTTAAGTTGTGAGGGAAAGAAAAGAAAGAATGGCGTGGTTGAGGAAGAAAGGCAAACAAGTAGAAAGAAACAGAAATTTGATTTGCCTATTCTCTATACAGACTATCTTCTAATGTTAAACTGACAGAAAGTGCAAAAGAATTTGTGGAAGATCTCAGAAGGAGATAGATTCATCTTCATTATGGTTTCTCAGGGCTTTCAACAACATTTGCTTTATACACCTCTTCTATTTGCCAAGAGAGAGAACTGTGAGCTACCCAGCATGTAGGCAGGTTTCTTCCAAACGCCTTTATGTCACTCAGGCAAACATCCTAAGACAGCTTGGAACGGAGATATTCTTGTCATATCAGAACAGGCATTGTTTGGACAACTGAGGACAAAACTTGTGTCTCTACAGAATAGTAAGTCTCTTAACAATTTTTCAGATACTGCACAAAAAGAAAAATGAAGGAAAATCCCTTTTCCCTGCAGACTACAGATCACAGAATCCAGCAACCACTTTTAACTTCCAGAAATCAGACAGAAATTCAGACTTATCACAATGGTATCTGGAATATTTAATACCCTAAAAAATATTCAAAAGAGGGAGGTAACGCAGGAATTATGTCATCAGCAAACAAAGATCATTCAAATTTGATAACCTTCTGCTGATGAAACCATCTTAGCTTATTGCACCAGTCTACTAGTAACTTCTTCTGACCATCATTGTCCTTTTTTTTTAATGCTGAAAGACAGTCCTAGGAAGAATTAGGGTAAGATTGCACTCATTTCCAGACAGGATATGTTAGAATAATTTTGAGCAACTTTTTGTCTTCATTTGTATTAGGAAGACCAGGATTCAATTCTGTCTCTCTTGATCTGTCAGGTCAAATGGGGAGAAACATCCCTCACAGTCAATAGCATCTTCAAGGTCACAGAACCCTGAGGCCTCACTTTAAGCACACCGTTTCTGTCCACCTAAAGAAGAATATAAAAACAAGGTACCAAACCAGCATGTGCACAGACTATTATCTTTACCATAAGCAGGACAAATGGTCTAAAGGCACTGAAAAGGAGAAAGCTAAGAGGTCAAGCCTCTGCTTAAGAACTATAGGTGTCAAGTTGGGCTGCAAAGGAAGACTAGCCAATGTCCTTGCCGATGATTAGATAACATTGGTGACAGTCCCTCATGAATTTCCCTCTCCTTACCAAAACACCCTGCTGATGATCACTTCAAAATGCACAGACAGAATGCTTTAATGAGCTGGAGACCAGAGAAGCTGGCCACTTCTGAAAGACCTATGATTTCTCACAGCATTGGGTAAGAGCATCCTCTGGGAAAAGCAATTTGTATATTCACTTTATCCCTCCAATGCATTGACTCCATTGATTAATGGCAACTTTCCAATGCACTGCTTAGTTTTACTGCCAAGTCAGGATCATGCTAAGGGGACAAGTAAGTTAAAGTCTGTTAGTAAGATAAAAATGTTGCACAGAAAACCAAACTCAGCAGAGCTAAACCATGGGTATTGTGGCAAAATTCAAAGCAGTAGCAGATTTTTTTTCTTCAGATGGGCAATAATGCTCCTCCAGATTTTTCCCATATATCTCTGATGCTCTGCAAGTCTGCAGCCAGAAGGAATGGGAAGCAAACTCTGCTTTTGCCCTGAATGCTCATGTCTGATTAGGAGATGACTTGCTCTGCCTGTCCTACCATCCCTTTTTTCATTCCTCATGTTTCTGTCCAGATACATCGTCTATTTATTCCTTGCTTCTTGTATTCCTCATCCCAGTTCCAAAGAACTGCCATTACCTTCCTGGGTACCACCATTAAAGACTGAAGCTTTTGTTTTAGCTAGCTGGTTTTTTTTGCTTACCTATTTGCATTTTCCTTTCATTTTCAAGCCTGAAAAGTTCAGCTTGTCCTATAGGTGAGCATTCCTCAGTTCTGATCTGGGTTAATACTGTAATTTTAAAAACACTTTCAATAAATTACTTCGTGTTCTCTTAATCCAAAAATATACTGACACAATTTCAAGCTTGTTCCAAATCAACAACTGGTTTGCAAAAGGATCCTAGCACCTCCTCTGACAAAAGCAGCTCTGCTAAATTTTGCTAACTTTCCTTCTACAATTTCATGCCAAAAGGCTCTCTGGAAAAGCCTCTAGCAAAATTTGGAGGCAATCTCAAAATATATCCTAAAACATATCCTAATCTTTTGTGAACAAGGAATTAGGGACACAGAGACAAAGCTACCCTACTACAGCCCCAATGTAGATCTGTGCCAGAACGGAGCCAAAAACAGCAACAACTGGGAAGTGGAGAGGGAAGATTTAGCAGAGAGTTCTACTGTGCAAGTTTTTGTTCTAAAAGATATTATCAAAAGGCTCTAAATGCAGTCAATTTAATGAAGTCTCTGTTCTTAAACACCAGACACAGCCAAAGCTGGATAGCTGCACAGCTCAGCTGTCCTGCAACTCCCCAACTCCTACAGCTGACTTGTAACTTGGCTATTGATTCTTCATTACAGCTACTGACTGCTGCTTCCACTTTCTACTGCAACTCACCCTCCTGTCTAGACTATTGGGTCAGGCTGTCAATAGCATCAACATGCACAAAATAAAATGAGACTGTGTCAGAGATTTAATTTCCTCTCCCTTTGCAACTGCAGGCTCCTCAGGCCTCTTTACAAAGCTCCTTTGGTTTCTGTTTCTCCTTTTTTTTTTTCCGTTTTCTTCCGTTTGAGAGACTGCTCCAGAATCTCACTCCTCTAGTGGTTGAAAATCTAATTTCCAGGCTAAGTTTATTAATAGCAAATTTGTACCAATTTGTCCTTGTGCCAGAATTGATCTTTATCACAAAGACCTTTTTTTCCCTTCTACTATTTACTTTGCAATGAAGTGCTTACAGAGGGACATCACATTCCTCTCCCAGTCTTTGTTTTGCTAGGCAAAACAACCTCAGCTCTTTTAGTTTTCTCTCATCTGCAAAGCTTTCTCTCCTTTATTCATCCTCTGAGCCCTGTTCTGCACCTGCTCCTGTGCGAGTACATTTTTCTGACAGAACCGTACACAGTGTTCTTGGCACACTCCAGCATCTTGGGTTTAAAGCTCCCTATTTGTGGCAGGACTACCTCCTTAAAACTATCCTATGAACCTATCAGCCCTGACACTTCTCCACTGTATGTTCCCATTGCTTTCAAAGTTCCTCTGATGCCTCCAGCAGCCTCCTTAGTGCTCAGCTAATTCCCTCCTCTACTTCCACCTGCCAGCATGTCGTGCAAATCATTACCATATGGGCTGAGGACACACACGGCTTGAAGCTCCTTCCACACTCAGGCCTGTGCTCTCTGAGCTTCTACAGAACTCTCCCACACACACTGCAGGTATCAGTTGCACTGCCCTGCTCCTAAACTTCAAAACAAACTCCCACAGAAGACTCCCCAGATCCTATACCTCCTTGGCCTCCTTCCCTTGTTGGTAGACTCTTGTGAACATCACTGGCTCTCTGGCTTTCAACTCTGGATCTTCTGTGGCTCAGCCAGTGGTGATAGAAGGACAGAGTTTCTCTTTGGCCCTCAAATCTGAGACCTCTGTCCTATTCAGAAGTACACAGCCCTTCCCTAGACTCTACAAGCTCCAAAATGCAGCCAAACAACCCTTTCAGAATGGCCAGATACATCCACGGAACCTTCTCCACTGCCATGAACAATGGGAACATCCTTTTCCTAACATGGGCCAGTTCTCCTTAGGCTTCCCTGCTAATGAAACACCAGATCCTTGTTCATGGGCAAAATTCCTGCTGATTTAATTACAGTGGGGCTTCCCTGTAGCTTCTAGTGTTGTCCATACAGCTCTCATGTCTCTCAGATGACAGCCTTTTGCCTAGCCTTTCAAAGATCCACTTTCAGGATAAACCCAGACAGGGCAAAACTGGCACACAAAATACTGTTTCAGAACAAGCAAAGACATTTTCATACCTGCATAATGACTCAATTTGGATGTAACTAAACCCAGATCTTAGCCCAGAGAATAAAGAATTCTTCTGTTTTCCAACCCTCAATCTAATTCTGTGACTTGGGGCAAGTGGGGACATCTGTCATCTGGTGGAAAGAAAATTCAAAGGAGCACACCCATGGGAACTTGTCCAGTGCTATTTCAGTGGCATGGTTCCAGAAACTGCCCTCACATCCTGTCTTCACTTGTGCACTGCTCCCAGATCCTTGCAGTAATAATGGCCTTAAGGTCACACAGCATAAAACAGTTCAAGAAATCTGCTTGTTCTACACCAACTCAAAAACTGTAACTCATCCTCTTGTTCTCTGCCTGTGCAACAAACCTGTTAGCATCTTCATTTCTGACATCCAGAGAGCTCAGCCTTCTGTGCTAGGCAAGCATTTCTTTCACTGATGCTATTAAAAAATTAATCCTTAAATTCAGTGGAGTGGGGTGAACATGGCAGCTATGTCTTGCTAAAGGCAGACCAATTTCAGCAGCACACTGCTGACTGGTGCTTCTCTCCTGGGATACTTTACATCTTAAAACTACTGATGTCTGGACAGTGTATCAGCTCCCATTAAAATACCTTACTTAGAAATCCCATTGCCACTTCAGTCCTCTCCCATGTCACAGACCAGATCTGCTCCTCCGCTGCGGATGCTGTTCCCAAAATGAACATGTTTGCTTAAAACATACAAGCAAGCCATTTCTATGGTGTCAGTTTACTTTAACTATAAGGTGTAATAGCTGCATGGACTTATTCATCTGGGGTGTGAGCCACACTGGAATTTGGTTCCCGAAACTGTAGCTTCCCACCAGTGTCTCTGCAATGACAAATGCTGAAAGATAACCACAGAAACACCCTCCTCCACAAGAGTAGCAAAGGCCCACCCACTAGGCATCAAATCTCAGTGCAAAGCACAACAGGAAAGGGAACTTTGGCTCTATCAATTTTGTGGCCTCCCAGTCATGCAAGCTATCTTCCCTGCTCAGGCCATCCTGGGTTGTTTTGGAACTCACTTGTGTTGTTTGTTTGGGCAGCACCTTGGCCAAGAGAAACAGGCACGACAACGTGTGCCATTTCCTGCTCATGGAGGGAGGCCTCCAGCAGCAAGAGCACACAGTCCTTTCCCCCCAGCAGCTGTTTGAACAGCATGCTCCTGCCTCAGGATAAGCAGCATTATTTCACCTGACACGATGTGTTACAAGCACTACAAAAGCAGTGTAGGAGCCACAGAAGGGCAGCTTGTGCAATGAAGCCATCTTTAGGACTTTCACTACAGACACTTGGGGTTAAGTCCTGCTGAGATGTGCCTAAGTCTCCTCTACTCACAATGCTAAGAAGCATAACAAAGAGTGCCTTTGCTGGGGCAGAAAGACATCTGGTAGAAAAGCACCATCAAAACATCCTCTTGGGAAGAACTTCTTCTAAGAACAGATTTTTATTTTTATTTTTTTTTCCCCCATTTATTTTTGAAAGAGCATTGGTTTTAATAAAAGTTCCTGCCAACACTACTTGGAACAGCTTTGCTTCTAGCAGTTCAGAAACTTTATTTCAGAACTTCCAAAGTGTGTTTTAGAGGCTTTTATCCCACATGAATCGCTGTTACCTTGCCCTAACATGACAGAAGTAGTGAAATATTTTATTACTTTTTAGATCATTAAGACAAATCAATGCTTACTACAGAACAAAATGTTACCTGCTCTTCCAGATGAAGGCAATCCTGGGTGTTGCAATGGCAGTGTCAGACTTTCATCACATTGCAAACAAGGGACCTTTTGTTTTAGAGAATATTTCAGCCATATTAGGCAGCAGCTGTTCTTATTGATATTAAAACAAAACAAAACTACTGTGTTTTCTTATAAAATATACATACTGTGACCTACTACTTAGTCTGTATTTGGCAAATCAGCAGTTAGCATAAGCAGCACAACAACTTAAAATGGATACAACTCAAAACAAAAATTCAGAAATCCCAGAGCAAAACATTCCTAAAACTTAAAATCTGGGACATAGTGTCCTCAGAGGAAATTTTAAAAATAAATAATTTAACTCTCATTAAAGAAGGGGGGAAAAAACAAGCTTCACAGTATCAGAATTTCCCAGAAAATGGCAATTCTGAGTTAGGTTAATGCGCGTTAATTCTGAGAAGCCTGAGCAGGATTTTTAGCTAGGGATGAAGTCCAAGAGGATCAGGACGGGGGGAATTCTGCAGGGATCCACAGCACAAACAGCGAGGTGACAGGAGGTCAGGCACAGCTGGCTGTGAGAGTACTCCAGGGCTGAGCAGAGCTTTGGTGGAAGAGTAAGGCACTGCCAGATCAGAAGAGCAAAGAAAAAGGGGGTTGTCTTCACTCTTCTGCCTGCTGTCTGCAAAAAAGCAGCAGAGAAGACCTTGAGGGGTAGAAGTGTCATGCTCCTATGTGGGATGTACCCCACTATCCATAAATGGATGCTCCAGGCTCTACTGGCAAGCACCTGCACCTTCCACAGGGGTGCTCATGAAGAAGTACGCCGTCAGCAGCAGACGGTGCCTCCTTTCTTGCTTTTCCAGACTGCATCAGCAGAGGATGGTGCCAGCAAACACCATCCACTGCAACAAGAAGATTTCAAGCTGTTATTTTGTGATCAGGACACCAATGTGTTCATCTTTTTAGTTCTGTGCTCATGACTCAGGACCTTTCATGCTCATGAGCTACCCTGGCCTTAATCCTGGCCCTACCTTGTAACAAAATTACTTAATTACTAAATTAAATACTTGATTTATTTAATACTTGACTAATTTCATTACATTATCCAGCTTCCACAAGCTACAAAGGCCACCACCCCAAAGACAAAGTTTTCACTTCCAAGCTATTTATGCCCCTTTTCTTTCCCACATAGGCAGTGATGAATGAAAAAGTAAAAATAAATTAATAACTACGTCCCTCCACACTCCTGGCTTTATTACTGGTCAATAGGGCACACAATCAAGCCCTGAAGCAGAACAGATGATGTATTTGATGGGCTTATGGAATTTAGCATGGAGTCCTGTTGCACAATTCAGGATCTTCATCACATGTCTGTGTGTTGCTGAGGTGGAAAAAGTTGTGATGCTTAACAAAGGGCTACTATCTGCTGACATAAATGAGACAAAAAATCCCCTGACCTGGAAGTTAAAGTACAAAATCTACTTTCAGCATGAGTGCTCACTACCCATACAAATTAAATGAAGAAGCCTTGTTTGAGTGAAGTATGATGTTAATCTGCTCTTCATAAGCAAGGAAAGCACATCAGCACCCTGACTCCCACCCTAGCAAACCCCAGCAGCAAAATCACGAGGGACAACAGAAGACTGAACTGCCTTTTAGATTAGAATTCTTCTGGCAAAAGGTTACTCCAAAGTATCTAGCATAAAGAAATTTATCCATGCAAGCCAACAATATTGGCAGGGGGAGAGTTACACAACAAGATACTGGCAGGGGACTAGAGTACTAAAAGATGGAACAACCTGTGAGAAGAGCTTCTAAGCACTATGGCAGTACAAACACACCATTGATTGCGAAAGCTCAGAGAAGGACTCCAGAAGCAGCATGCTCCACGTCAAAAGGTATGTCGAGAAGGTCACTCCCAGGTAAGTGGCAGAGCAATATAGAAAAGGAGAAAAGATTTATCAGCTTAAGACCCTCCAGTCCCTGGAAAGGCTTAAATCAATGACTGGACACTTGTTTCACAGAATACAAATACCACACATCACCAGATGAGCCAACTTCAACCCTGCTGGAGTAAGTGGGATGACTCCACTGAGGTCAAATGAGTTTAACAGCATACTCTGGATTTACAGCTGGAACATCAAAGCACTATGCAAACCTAAGTAATTAATCATAAGCCAAATGCCAGCCCAAAAATTCTGCAATAATTCACGCCTTTTTCAACAACCCAAGCATCACGTTCTAGACAATCTTGAATATTTCAGATAAACAGTGAGGATTTGGACAGCAGAATCCCCTCTTCTACCAGCATTGTTGGGTACTGTGGCTCCTGCAGCAGCTCAGGCTGCCAGCTAGGGACCATAATTGCAGTAGGCACTGTTCTATCAAGCTGATGGGCATGTCCTGATGCTTGGACACTATAGTGTATTCACAAAACGTGGGAGACAAGCTAACCAACGAGGAAGGAAGAAGACTGGTGGGGAGGTAAAACTACAGAGAGCGTCTGGCATAAAGTGGAAATCACAATCTCCCCTGTAGGATTGCTGATGACATGCCACTAGAAGAAGAGTTCTGCTGCCAATATACTCATACCTATCTGCAACTGGTGTTCACAGAAACCCAGGCAGGTGGCATCTTTGTGACACACTCTGAGCAGTGCTCTGTTCTTGATCAACAAGTCTCCTCAGAGTCCTGTGCTCTGCTCACTGTTGCTTGCTCATCACCTGTGATCCACCAGAAAGCCATCCACCCTGGAGAAGGGGCTCCATTCACCCTCTGAAGTACAGACATCAAGCAGAGATGCTCAGAGTTTGCCTCCTATATACAACTTGTACCTTACGGAGACTCAGCCTCACACTTCTTAGTTCAGAGTGGCAAATCAGGAATGTGGCAGCACAGGCCATCCCTCCTAAAACCTCATTTTTACATACTCCTTCTCAAGAATCTTGTCTTCTCTAGATGAACTTCATGTAACGG
Organism: Megaceryle maxima; assembly: GCA_024605025.1. NCBI lineage: Eukaryota > Metazoa > Chordata > Aves > Coraciiformes > Cerylidae > Megaceryle > Megaceryle maxima. The sequence continues at coordinate 65,549 of JANHGN010014114.1, forward strand.
TTTCTTCACCACACCCTTCCTCCCCATCATGTCTGTCATTTGCATACATCCAGGTCCTGCAGTGTTTAGTAATGGCTGTGCCAGTAACAAACTGTGACAATTACCCTCATGTCATAAGGCAAGTTTGAGGGTCTTGAAAAAGACCATTCCTCTAGTCACACTCTCCCATCCCTTCTTCATGAAAACAGGAAGGAATAACAGTAACTCCTTCCCCCTTCCTGGAGGCACTATCACCCTCCTCAGAGACAGATGGGTTGCTCTACTGTTTAAAGAACCAGTGAGGGCAGAAACAAATACAGCTAGGGATAGCTTGCCAGAGCTGCCATTAAGAGCATCAAGCTCTTCCTGTGACTCTTCCATGGTTTTTCCTTTGTTGTGCCTCAGTTTCTCTCTGCACCTGTTGGCCTTGGATAATTAGATAGCAAACTCTTCTTTGCCATGCTGCAAATTCCAGCCTGGGAGCTGAGAATCCCTGCAATGTCTCCTGATGCTCCCTGCCATGGACAGGATGATCTCAAAACAACTCAGTTGGATGAAGCCTGAGGCTACTTATGAAGCCCCAGGCTACTTATGAAGCCCCTTGAAGTGAGTTGAACCCAGAGCAAATATTTAATGGGGACAAGGCCTCTTACACCCCAAGCAGCAGTTTGCTCACATGCAGTTGTTCTAAAGTCTTCTATCCTGTGGTAAGCTGGCTCAGGTAGCCATAGTTGTCATCGTAACACTGACAAGGTAGCTGCAACTGAAATAGCATATTAATGCCCAAAATGCTAGGATGAACAAGGCAAGACATAGAAGAGTGACCATTTGGGTTTGCTGGTGAAGGGAGAGGTGAAGCACATCTTTAGATCTAGAAGCTGCCACTTAAACAAAGCTATAGTTCTGACACAACCACATAAAGGAGACAAACAATGGCGACCACAACACGTGGCAGCACTTCTCTCCACCTGTCTGCAAAAGCAACATACTTGATGGTCATGCACTGTAAAAGCACCAGCTGCTTTTGTGAACAGGATGCACTTTCTCAACACCCTGCAGCAGGCTGGTTTGTCTGCATCATACTCTCATTATGTTCAGAGATGTGCTTGCTGCAGAAAAGCTAGTGCTGGTACTTTGTCTTACTGCCATATCCTTTGGCTTTGAACTGGCAGCACCAGAAATCAGCAAAGCAAATCTGATTTCTCATGCTGCAGCAGGATAGTGTGCCCTGTCACCAAGAAGCAGGTGAGATGGATCATAAATGTTGGCTCATTCTTTGCTCTTTCTGGATGCAACTGAAGAAGATGATGCCATAGGACAGTCACAGGCCTTTCTGAAGTAACCAAGTACTCCACATCCTCTATATAAGGTGCTCTTAAAATGGTCTGTAAGACAGCAAAGGTTTATTATTCTAACCGTATCAGCAGGGAACAGAGTAAGCAAAAATACACCCAAGGTCAGGCCTGCAGTTTGTCACCCAGCAGGGATCTGAATCTAGATTTGGTGAATCCCAGTATAGGATGGAACCCCTGGCAAGTTTCCAGCCAATGCAGCACTAAATTTCCCAAAGGGAGCAAAGCAGAATGACAGCTTATTTGCCTCTGACCTCACAAGAGCAGCTGGAGAAGACAGTGCAAGTCACACGTGCACTCTAGAATAACTCAGGCCTTGTTTGTGAGCCAGAGATGCTGCAAACAGGTTCCCCCTCCCTTGCCATCTGTACCCACTCTGTCCTCACAGTGAAAGCCACAAGCATGTTGTGGATTTCTTTCCTTGGGCATGAGAGAAAGAAATCTAAAGCAGTTTGCTCAAGAGCTATCCCATGAAAACAAGCTGATTTGCAAGAACTCTAGTACATCTAACAAATCATATTCCCCAAAGGTGTGATCACAGGACCCAGCCCAGAAGGAAACCCATCCTGGTATTCAGTTCAGAACAGCACACATTGTTGGCATGATCATGCCTCTTACTACCAGCATGTTCCTTGGTCTTCTTCATTCCTTACCTAATGGGTAATACATCCCTTATGTACTCTCTCCGGAGGGGTTCAAAATCCCCAAGAAACATAAGCAGACAATTTAGCAAACCACTTGTACTTCTATCCTACCCTCAGAAGGCTGTTCTGCCAGACCCACTGTGGTAGTAACAGGCAAGACCAAAGAGTCAAGGGGCTGAAAGCTCATACAGGTCAGTATCCCACAAGACAGCACTTCCTGCCTGCAGTCACACTTACAAAAGACCGCCCCAGGCCAGAGGGCAAATCTCGGGAACAGCTCAGATGCAGACTCTGAACCCCAGGCACGTCAGCCTAAGCCCATTGGCACAGCCAAAGAGGTGACTGTGAGGCAAAAGAAAGCTGGGTACAGGTCTGAATCTGCAACTAGGGCACATTTTAGAACATCCTTGAGGCTACAGCAACTTCTGCTACCTGTCCCAGTTTCAACTGCTGAATGCAGTGCGTGCTTTGTCCATGATCCCAGGGCTGCATGATGGCAACATGTAAATCATCTCCTACATTCACTGGGGATTGGATGGACCATATTGAGATTTTCAAGCAGCTGCAAGGCAAAATAAATGCAGCAGAACTGCGACATGACCTTCCACAGGAAGGAACATCTGAAACTTCTGACACTTAAAGCAGATCAGAACATCTATGGAGGAGGAAACAGGCTGGAAACTGGATCAAGTCTCTCTTGGTATCTCATCATCTTGACTGTGAGAGAGAATCCTTCACTCACTGGCTATTTGTCCCTCTGGATGTAACCTGGAGTAGAAATAGTAGTTTATAAAATTTAAATACAGCTTTTGAAAACTTGTCCAGACAAAATGTTAAAGCAAGTTTTGGCTTGGTCTTCACAGTTTGGGAAATGACTCCCCTGCAATAAGATGAACAGTTAACAGCTCTATTACTCTAATCGCCATAGGCACAAGTATCACCTGCAGCATGTCTGAAGCACGCTACCCTTCAGCACTCCTGGTGCCCCTCTACATCTCACAAAGCAGGGAGGAAAAGATGTGCAACTGGTCTACAGAAACAATATGTTAGTGTTCTTTCCCTCAGAAATGAAGACTGTGAGGAAACACGGGAACTGACTACCACGTGGAAGCTGCTCTAAGAAGAAACTCATCTGTTTTCCACGTCAGGACAGAAATACTCAGCTTTAATGGCAGCAAGGAAGACCAGGCACAAAGGATAACTTTCTAGCAGAAAGAACAACAAAGCACCAGAACAGACTGCATGCAAAAGTCCTTATCAGCATTGGAAGCCTTTATATCAGGCTGGGCAAACATCAGGAATGATGTAAGCCCAGATGATTCTTACCTGGAGAGGGAAATTGGGATAGATGACTGTCCAGCTCCCTTCCCTTTCTGATCTATGGCCCTGCATCAAGGAACCGAGTGTTGCCCAGTAATCCCCACACAATCAGTCACCTGGGTCTCCAGAAGTCTCCTGTGACATCCCTAGAGCTGGCAGACAGATGTAGGGTGCCTCCACCTCACCTGGAAATAAGTCTCATCCCTACAGGACCACAGGCTCAACTGAGAGAGCTATGAGGATAAACATATTTCTTTGACTTACTAAGGTCCCTGAGAAAGTCCCTTTCACCCAACATCTTGGGTGGAAGACTGAAAACACAGGTGGCACTTGCACCTTAAGGTGCTTACATGAAAATGACACCAGACAAGAATGGCATTCTATCTCTGTCCTCCAGCAAATTAGAGATTGTCCAAACCCATGGATTAATGCAGCCCTAAGGGAGCTTCAGGCCTCCCATTAACAGCATGAGGTACAACCCCTGTCCTGTATCACAGGCTGTGAGGTGATTGCAGCTTCCCCCCACGAGACCTGCACCAAAGCTGTTTTACTGGCAAAGGAATAGAGGTTAAAGCCCCTCTTTGCAGCTGCATCTACACTGAAGCCCCCCCTTGACCCGAGTTCTCTCACAGGGACTGGCCATGCTCCCATGCAGGACTCTTCTCCAGCACAAGACACAGCTAAGCTGGGACCACAGCACCATCTGCAGGGCTCTGCCAAAGACCAAGCATTTGCGAACCCCTCTTTGGGGAAGGCCGATGTTAACCTAGTGATACTTCACACCTGGTAGCTCTCCAAAACACTGACAGGAGCATACATGCAACCACACTTTTCAAGAGGGAAAACACAGTCTCTGAAGCATCACTTCAGGAAACAAATCACTGGTTTGATACAGTTCCAAAGACCAGTAAGTTTCCAGAAAATTAAATGTATATCAGATACTGGATTACATAAATACTGCCTAAAGCATCAGCCTTCTGTGGCTTCAAGCAGCAGTTCTGCCTCTGCAGAGAACTCACGTGCACAGCATATAGCTGGCATCAGCTGAGCCTCCTGCTTACAGGCAACAGAAACAATACAACATGGTCCAGTGCTTTAGCAAGGGCACTGGGAGGGCCCGTTGTTCCTTAAACCATCTCCAAAAAGCTTTGCAGTGCTGCTGTACCAAAATGAGCCTGGGCCAACATGTGTAAAGCACTGAAGAACACGTTGTACTACACCAGCACATTCCCTCAGATGTGAGCCTGACAAATAAATCCAGCCTCTTGGAAGGAAGAAGAGTTTTTCTCCATTTTTGTCTTTATGTGAAGGTCAGCAGTATCATGTGATTTTTCCAAGACATTTAACCACTATGCAATGCAAAACCACAGAAATGCAAGCATTTTTATTATTGCTTTAGCTATAAAGGTAGTTAACACTTGTCTTACTAGATTAGACCAACAGTCTGTCTCACAGAGTGTCCTGCTCAGAGCTCAGACTAGTGATTGATCGATGCTTCCAAGAAAAGACACTTGGATTTCTGCAGCTCAGCCACCAGCGCTCTCAGATGGACATCCAACGCCAGCCTACCCCCTGAAGAATGCAATATGATGCTGTTTAATGTTCTCATAAGTCAGTGAACCATCCAGCTTTTAAAGCACCCTGCAGAAGTAAGCTGTGCACATTGCTGTTTCATATATAAACAACGCTAACACCCAGAGGGAACCTGTTAACTCATTTCTTTAATTTTTAAACAGTCTGGCAAACTGAACTTAAAAAAGGACCCTAAACTACTATTTAAAAACAATAAAACCAAACAAAGTAACACCTCTATTACTGTGATTTGTATTCATGGCTTTAGCAGGCAAAACTGCCAGAAATCAGCTGTGCTGGAACTTTATTTCCAAACCTAGGATCTAGTGCACTTTAACTGAGCTTTTTTAGTTCTCCCCTTCCCCAGATTTCCTCTACTGTGTTTAACCTGGGCAGGTACTGCAGTCCAGAGAAGACTCATAGTTTCAAGAAATGAGTGTACAGGACATGGTAAACTCCTGGGCTGTGCAGAGAGGTGGGGAGGATAAATGCGGTTCAAGTACTATGATCGGGTGAAAGGCCAGTCTGTGAACAAAGCTGTGAAAGCCCAGAGGGTGGGAAAAAGATCTACTGGAGACCTGAGCACTGGTACATTAGAGAGAGCTCAAGTATCTGTGGAAATGCAGGGCTAGTGTTCAAGAATTACAGTGAATGAAAGAGGGGGGAGTGTGAGAGAGGTGGAGGGGAGAGGGTCTAGATGTATTACTGTTCACATAAAGGCCTCTCAATCTCCTGCAGATTCAAAACAGCGGCAGGTTGCTGGTGTATCTCCTACCTGATGTTCCTGGCCATGCATTCCTGGTTCAGCCTGGACAGAAAGCCTGAGAGCACCTCCTGGGTGCACGCAGACCACAAAGGTCACTCTCTAGATACTTTCACCCTTACTGAGTGCTCACCTCCAGTGGCCCAGCCACTGCTTCCATTCAGACTGGGAGAGCAGTTCCTTCCGATTGCTGGTTTGTTTTTCCTTCCTTCCTTTTTTCTTTCCTTCCTTTTTTCCTTCCTTCCTTTTTTAGTCACTTCCTGTGGTACTACCTC
>JANHGN010014114.1:73441-86438 GCA_024605025.1 Megaceryle maxima
GTTTTTTTTTTTTTTTTTTTTTTTTTTTTTCCTGGATGACTCCTGTGAGTGCAGGAAATGAGAAGGTCAGCAAACACACTGCAATCCAATAATCCTCAAACAGATGACAGCTGTCCATTTAAGATGCAGGTCCCAACTGCCTCCTTCAGGGGGAGAAAGCATTGATCTCAGGGGAGAATTCTCATGGTACTTCTCTGTGTGAGGAGTTAAACCCTTGTATCAAGATGTAAGGGTCCCTTTTGAACACTATGCAGAGATACCACCAGCTCTGGCTTTCTGAAGCCCCCCCAAAGATGTAAGGCCAGAATGAAGTTTTGCGATGCAAGTGCATTATTACTGAGCACTGCACTAGCAGTATGAAGTTCTCTTTGTATAAGCAGGGTGACATTAAGTCCCAGTAGCGTGAGTCATAAAGTTAGTACACACATTTTCCCACAGTAAATGCCTCCATAAATCAGTTAAAAACACTACCAGCATTCAGCCCTACACAGAGGACTGTACAAAGGAGAGTGCAGCAAGGATAAGGAAACTAATCAGACAACCTCGGCACACTTGGGGCTGGAGACTGCAGGGCTATTTTCATCTCTGCTGCAGCCAGGCTTTATGATACTGGCCCATTCCTGAGTCTCCACTCCTGCCGTGTGGCAGAACCACCCTAGCTTGCAGGCATGTGGAGACAATGGAACTGGTTACAGCCTGTGGCAGTGCAGCAAGATGCAAGTTTAACAGGCAATGAATAGAGGCCAAGCCCCAATCATACACTATTCTGAGAATTCCTAAAATGTCCCACACTGAATACTCCCTACAAATTCTCCAAACTAACTACAAGTTGGGTGTGGATCTCATTCCTGACCTTAAAAACCTTCTACTCCTCAGTGGGAGCTCCACTTTATAAAATGAGGAAAAAGGAAAGAAAAAAATAATCTTAACGAGCAACCCCACGGGATAAATCTCTCTTTCTGGGAAGTTCTGAGGAGCATCTTCTGCTCTTGTGGTCATATTATGCATGAAGAATGAATTCTTCTGCATGTAATATGCCTCTCAATATTCCTGCTCCTCTTCTCAAAACAGCTGATTTTCAATTACCTCTTTATGCTGTTAAAATGTCAGGAAATTTAAACAGGATATGTGAATGCCCTGGCACAACAGACTTTTGGGTATCAGCACACTGATCTTTAAGCACAAAATGGAGCTCACGTGATAGAAAAGAAGCAATCAGTCTTGAGTATTAACTGTGGAGAAATTTAACATTTAAGAAACTATCTCTGGCTGATCTTCTTCTGGGATATTCAGCATCATTATTTTGGCACAATGAAAAAGCTTCCCCTAATTAAAAAATGGAAAGGAAATAGAGATTTATATCTATTCTCACAAAGTTCTATACTGCTTCTTCTTCAATCAATTATTCTGTTGAGAAAGCTTGCCTTTTTTTTTTTTTTTTTTTCTTGTCTTTCTCTGCTGCATTCACGTTCTTTTTGTGGCTGCTTTGACCTTTAAAGATTCTTACTTCACAAATGACTATGAAACACCAACATTGGTCAAGGAAGGCTCGTATACCTTTATTAATCAATGTCAAGCTAATTTTGCTTATGCCCATGACATTTTTTAAACTGCTATTATTAGATGGGGCAGATGGGAAACACTTTTGCAAGTATTTTCCCTCTGTACCTTCCTGTATGAAAAACAAACAGAAGTTATATAAGTAAATGGACAAGACAGAAGTTCAAACACAGAACAGTGCTTACCCAAAATCCTTCAGAAGAGAAGGAGCCAGCGTGAGAATTGTTTTGATGACTTTCATCCCATCATCTCCCCCATCCAGTGCATCAAGGTCCTCATAGCTGGTGTGTGGGAATAAGACAACATTAACAGCCATGCCCCTGAGGATGCATTGCCCCACACTCCATGGAGGAAGGTGCACCTAACACACCTCAACTCCAGTATTCCTAGAGCAGGTGACAGCACTCGGAGCTGTTCTGGAAAATACAGTGAGTAAGGAGGAAGCTACCAGTAAGCTGAGAAACTCCATGTTGAGCATAAGCAGAAAACATCCCCTGAACTCTTCCTGAAAATGACCAATCAGCTGCAGCCAGGGTCCCACAGCTCCAAGACTTGGATCTGTTCTCACTGTGCTAGCTGGGGAGGGTTGTACTGGGTTGTACAGCAAGGGATCACTTGCTTTATTTCAACCATGCAAACAACGAGGCAGGATTGCCTTCTAACCTAGCAGATCAAACTGGGATGTAGAAAGCTCTGCTTTCAGAATCTGCTCTGGTGCACATCTTGTATGGAGGTGGGTGCAGGACTTTCTCCTGACACCCATGACAATCAATTCTAAGAACCCAGAATACACAACATAGATCCACACTCAAAAAGAGCTTATTCATGTGTGTGTGTGTGTGTGTGTGTGCTTAAGAAAAGTATTGGGATGAGAATGGGTAGCGGAATTTCCACCCTTTTTTTTTTTTCCATTACAAAAAGCTGCTCAGATTCCTTGTACTTTCATAAATTCAAACCAATTATATATATTAAAAAAAAAATCTAAGAGGAAAAATGTTCTCAAAGAGTTTTACTTTGGAAACTTGTTAATTTCAAAGTGTATGTTTTTTCCATTTTTATAAATATTTAAAATACTTTGATACTGTTTGATCCTGTAAGCAGGATCAAAGTAACACTGTATTATTATATACCATATAAAGACACCTACACTATGCACATGAATACTACATTTGCATATTTTGTGTGCAATTGTGCACAGTAAAAGAAGCAGACTGAAAACCTTGTTTCAAGGAACAGGAAAATAAAAATCTATTTGTTTAATTACCGGAGGATTTCTGCATCCAAGGAAGCCATATCTTCATGGAAGACATATGGGGGGTTACTGACTATGAAGTCTATGGGGCCCCAGAGCAGCAGCTGCTTGGCAGAACCTAGAAGAGACAAAGAATCACAACCAGCTCTCAACCACAGCGACCTTCCCTACAAGCTCAATGTCAAAATCCTAACCAAGAAAATGTCTCTATCCAGGTACATGCCCACGTGTGTTTGGCTCTGCTTTTCTCTAATAAAATGTTATCCTATTTCTTTTTGGGATAGCCTGGCCTGATGACTCTCCCATCTCCAATACAAGAGTGATACAAACCTATGCACAGGCAAAGTTTCATTTTCTTCTTATCAACAGTCCTGCTTAGCTGAATGTGTTACAATGCGCAGGACCTCAATGCTCTGGAGCTCTGTGCCCATCCAGATGTAAAGCAACATCTGGAACTTGAGAGAACCCAAAATGACCTAAGTGGGAGCTTAAACTAGCTGTCAGGGTGCACATGCTCTTATCAGAGCTGCACAAGGACCTCTAATGAGCAGAGAAACCAGGCCCTCTGAGCACTATCACCACCCAACAGTTTGCTGTTCTGCAGACAAAGTTCAGCTTCCTATGCTTGTGCTGCTGTCTGGACTGACCCATACCAGCCCTGAATCAGGCATCATGTAGCTGTGTGAGTGTGTCAGTGTCCCCAGGCAAGCCTCTCAGCACAATGCTGACCTGTGCAAGTGCAACGCCAGCACAGTTACATGACTTTTGGACTGGAGCTGTTGGGAATACGGGCAGCACAGACTCAGACAGGCAGACAGAAGACTGCAGACATACCCCTAGAGGTAGTACAGTATCAAAACCAACAGTGCTAGAAAGATGCATTAATGAATCCACAACGCTGAAGCTCCTGACTAAGAAAGAGCTGAGCATGTTATCTACCTGACTGAATAAGCCTCGCCAAATGGTAGTTTTATGTGGTTTCAGTCAGGTCCAGGGACGACAACAGGTAGCGTTCCGTGGTTCAGATCACCTGATTTCAGATGAATAAGGCTGGGCATTTGATCTAAGCTAAATATCTGGGCTGCCTCTAACATCAATGGAGAAACAGGCACATACATGTTTGAAGCATCCATGTCAACAAGGAATGAATTACTCTCTGTAATTCGCACCTCCTCAGTAACACTAGAGAGCACCTGGACTACCAGCTCAGACATAACCTTTAGACACCTAAACCCAAGAACAATTGCCCTTCTGATGTAGTCGGGGACTTCTCTCAGCTGATTATCTGTCCTGGAAATCTTTAAAGGGAAAAGCTTCACTGGCTGACTTTTTATTGACCTTTTTCTCTATTAACTTCAGCAGCCTCCTGACACCCACATCCCAAAGGAGTCCTTTGTCTGTCTCTGACCCCTGCCTCCCCATCAAAGTAGAAAGGGAGAAAAACAAAGGGGATTATAACAGTGAAAAGAGTTACTGTATGAAACATCATGGTGGAGGATGTGGATCCTCTCCTGGAGCTGCAATCTGTAAAATTCCAGATGCAAGAACAGAAAGAAAATAGATTAGAAGGCATATTTGTGTGGATTCATGAACAGAATGTTCTATAAATGCATCATTAAATATCACATCTCTTATCTGATACATGTACACCCTACCCCACTGACTGCAGCTGGTTCTTCTCAAGCCACAAGGAAATTTTAGGATATTCTCTTTGCAGAAAAAAATTCAAAGCAAAGAGCATGCTCTGCACCCATGGTGATTCCAGGATGCAGCTCCTGTGCACCCAAAACCTGTATCGCCCCTTGCCATACATACAGCAGTATTGCCTCACACTACTGCATATTAACTACCACTCCAAGGCCTCCCCAAGCAAGCTCACCCACCATCCCTGAAAAAAAAACAAACCAAACCAAACCAATAACCCCCCCCCCAGCAAAATCACCTGTTACAAGAGCAGGTTTATGTATTTGAAAGTGAAGACAACGTGTTTGCCACATTCTCTTTCCAGCTTCCTTGATAATCTAGATCTTAACATTGTTCTGGCATCTATTTTCTAGGCATCTTTGGATCTCACCTCACATGGTAGTGTTAAGGTGATGAGATGTTACTGCACACTGCTGGGAGGCCAGCACACTCAGTCGTAGAACCCCAGCACCAGACATGTAGCTAGTAAAAGGGACTCCTCCAGGGACAGCTCATGCACAGACTGTATGGTATAATGTATTTAAAATATACAGTAGGATCTCCCAGATACGAGTCTTGATTTTTCTTGCCCCTGACATCTCTGTGCACATTAACTGGGAAGCATGTAATGGTCATGGTTTCAGGCACAGGATGTTGATTCAGCAGCTCTGAACATCCAGTCATCGCTGGCGTACAAACAGCATGGGGCCCAGCAGCATCATTCTCACCAAACCAAAGACTGTGAGGAGGATGCTGTGAGATATCACACTAGCACATAAAATTGCTGCATGAGTGTGCAAGCTTATCTCTAGAGGAGCAATGACAGAAACAAGAATGGCAATAAAAATAGAGAGCTCCAAAGAGAGCAAGGTTCAGGCTATACTTGTCCTTAACCTCCTAAGTGACATGTACATTCTTACTACCTGCTGCCTTGAGTTTCCCAAGTTCAAAGAAAGGAATAAGAGCAACTACCATTAAACAGTTTGAAAACCATTGAAAGACAGACAACTGGTAAGTACTATTTAAGCTGCCACCTTTGCAAAACACAAGTCAAAGGAAAAAAATACTCTGGTAAATATAAGCATTTTTTTTCTCCTTAATTCTTACACACTTGAGGACCTCAACCAACTAAGTACTCTCTTGTTTCCAGTGATGATAAACATGAACAACATGGCCAAATATTGAAGACTTTTAGTCTCTCAAACAAAAATTTACAAAAAATAAGTCATATGCAGGGTTGTACCTATGTGCATTCTCCCTGGTGAGATCCACAGCAGCCTTCTCTTTATCCACAGCTATCACCCGGCTCTGGGACAGAAAAAACATGAAACATCAAACAAGTATTACAACATCAAGGTTCCTGAGCAGACACACTCTGCCAAAAAGAACATGCAAGACAAAAACTGCCAACTGACTGTTCACTCAGCTCCCAAAAGGAACAGCTCATGAAGAATGCATCTCAGGGCATGGGTGGGATCATGAGTCACTTCTAGCAATGCTGCTAATGTGACAGAAGGCACTCTGCAATACTGCCAGCGGCCCACTAAAATAGACAGGCTTCTGACCAAACTGACTCAGATGACAACAATGGAGTCACACTGACTCACACCACCTGATATGTTCATAGCTCCTAGTAGTGTGAGACTCAACACACTGGCTAGTCTGGAGCAGATACAGATTGAAGGAAGATGATGTCATAAGCTTCTCCTCTCCAGTGCAGACAGAATCCCTCCAGCACTAACACAACCACGTGGACAGAGGTTCTGGCATTCTCCATCTGTTATGCAGACACCTTTTGCCTAGTTACTCTACAACAGTCCTTAAACCACATACACAGCGTGTATTGACTGCACATACTTGACTGTGTGCCAAGTACTTGAGAGTCCTTCAGCGCAACATTAAGAGGTATAGAACTACACAGAATTTGTTTGACCTTCCATTCCACCTTGAGAAAAGTGCAGGCAAAGGCATGACTTGTTTTTGCTTTGCTTAATGTTTTTTAAACACAGATTTTGGTAAGTATTTACATAGAGAAAGCATGTTTAAATAAACTACTTTGCATTTGGAGATGATGATGAGTTTGGCTATCATTCCCGGAGAGATTAATTTCACCACCTGAGATTAGGACCCACACACATGACACTGACCCTTAACGTGAAGGACACAGCTGAGTCCCTAAGTGAAAAGATGTTGTTGTCTTCTCGGTACCCTGATGCCAAATTCTGCCTCAAACACTGAAGAGATCACAGGGTATGTAAACTCCACTGTCAGCGTGGCTACCACTAACTCTAGTCAAGGCTCCTTATTTCTCTGGGCACAGCAGTTTGTATCAACCAGCTAGGGAAGGACTGTTATCAGGGACAGACCTACACAGCTCTTTAACTTAACAGGCAAGGAAAAGAACATGAAGTACAGCTCAGGAAATCAAAGTAATTGCACTTTTAAGTCACGAAGCTCAAGTATTAAGGTCACTGGGAGGAGGAACATGGGCATCAACCACTAATTCTTACACACCAAGTCTTACATTTCTGCAAGAGGAGGGGCTGGCCACACCAATTCTTATTCAGAAGGAACTGCTTGGTCTGCAGTTCTGAGGAAAGGGGAATATTCTTCCCTTGTCCACATGCAGTGAGACCTTGGATTAATTTCTCTTTCTGTTTATGAACAGAATCTCAGTAAGCATATTACATGCCACAATAATCAGGGGCAAGAATGCTTTGGTCACCCAGATCTCAGTCCCCTTCCTGCTCTTCACTCCGTTCAAAAGGTGTGTGTTGTTATTATGGAACAAAGGACTTGAAAGATGTGGTTTGACAGCTGTGGAAGTGTGATGTATGCTTGTCATACGGATCCCGAGTATTGACACTTCTGTGGTAATCTCTTCATTGTATTTATTTCATCCTCAGTCTCCTAGACACAAGATCTTTTGATTCAAAGCAAGGTGATTTTTAGAGATGACTGCCCCATAAATTTGACTATGAGTGTGTGCCCATGCCTCTCAGTCCCTCCTGTCCACAACCCTAGATATTAGCTTAAACCAACACCCACAAGAGCTTTGAGATAAGATGATTAATAATGATCTGTGACAGTTGAAGAATGAGCACATTTGCTTCCTTCATTCTGACTATGTCTCTGCTATTCCTGTGGACAGCTGGGAAGAGCAATTCCTAAATATGCCTCTTCTACCAAGCATGAGCTTCTAGAGCCTGACTGTCAGAGACTTTACCTGATGAAGTCCCATCAAAGCAAAGAAGCTTGTCTGTGAAGCCTTAATGAAGACTGGGAGAGTGGGATTGTCCTGTATCATAGGCATCTACTGTACCATGAGCACTGAAAAAAGCTCACCTGTGGTAGTTTGCACAACAGACTCAGGGCAATTGCCCCAGAGCCACAGCCAATCTCCAGGATCACAGGATGAAGGACAGGAACTGAGAAGCAGAGGCCTGAATTCTTCTCACGTTTCTGAGATTCTTCCTCCACAACTAAAGAGACGAGATCCTAACAAAAACAAAACAAAATTTCTAAGGGAGCTGTTTTGACTCACACCTTTGTGGTCTACATTTAATTTTCTTGACTCTGTAGCCCAATGAAATGTATTTTTGTTGCTTATTTTTAAAACACAGATGGCAACAATGGAACTGACATGCCAGAAATCACTTCAGCTCCATCCTCCCCACAGTGTGCTTTGATCAGTAACCAAATCCTCAGGATACAATTTCCCACAGATCCCCTGAAATCTAGCACTGTTGGCAAAACCAATAACCAAACAGCTGGAGCACGTTATCTTCTTCAACACCATACTATTTACTTCAAAATTCCAGCTTTCTCATTTTGTAAGCTTGAAAATTTTACATTTCTACACTATCTCAGTATGGTATGTAATCTGGAGACAGAGGTGTAGCTCCTAACAGCATCTAAACTAATAATCCAACCTGCAGATGAAAAGCAAAGGTAATGAATTACTAAATGAACCAACTGAGCATCCCTCTGCATGGATTTCAGATTGTGGACTACCACATTTTCTTGCTATAAAGGAACATGGAAAAGATTTTCATCCATGCTCCTGGATCTCTATGCACCTCTGCCATTGCTGCCTCCTCCCTCCCATCAATCTCCTCTTTTTAAAATCGCTTCACAATTGCATATAAAATTCAACACAGCAGGAGAGGTCTCAAAGATCTACAGTTCTAAGGTGTGTGAAAATGAGTGACTAGGCACAACAGAAAGCATATGTGCCTCCCTCAGAGAGCAGCATGAACTTCCCTTTCTATTCATTAGAGAAAACTAAGACAGAAAGCTTATAAACACCTTGAGTGTATCAGCAGCTTCATCAGGTGCTTCTCAACTCTCCGCAATCCTTGTGCTTTCATGGCACAACCACAGACAAACCAGGCCTTCCAGCCCCAGGTGCTCCCACCATATCTAGGTTATTTCATTTGAGAGGTCTGCACTTGGATCTCCCCTGTAAACCTAGAAAGCTTAACAAAGTTTACAGAGAATAACTGGCTTGATTTGGCCAACAGTTAAAAATTAGACATTACCAGGGAAGTCACCTGCCTTCTATTTTAATGAGGAATCTTGCACATTCTTGGCAGAAGCAGGAATATTTAAAAGCAACACGTCCTGGCAGGCAGGGCAGCTTCTCTTTAGTAAAGCAGGAGCCTTTTTCAGGAGCCTAAACTGAGCAGGCTTGTACATAAGGGATAAGCCCTTCCTTGGGATATATCAGCCTAACTGGGGTGCAGTGTAATAGATGCCTTGTGTTGTAGGTTTTATGAAGGTATTTGTTGCTGTTGGTCATCCTCCATGCTAGGCCAATTTACATCTGCAATGAGTAGGTAGGGAAGGTGCAAACAGGTATAAAAATGAAGCATTAGAATAGATGAGCTCCAATGAAACATCCCAGCAGCAGAGCACCTCAGACACAGGCTGTTTTGTCAGACAGTATTTTCTGAGGTTTTCCACAAGATGTGAAACTGCTTTTAAACATTAATTAAAGTGCTGTGTCCCTGCATGCAAGCACACACCCACTGCTCAGAGAACAGAAGTGAAGCTCATGCTACTGCACAGTCTGCAATGGAGAAACAGGCATATGTCAATACAGTCCAGGCCTTCCAAAGCCAGGCAGCTTTGAACTCCCCCATTTTAATAGAACCTTTTGCCTTTTAATGCCTCCTGCTTAAACAGTCTGGAAGCATAAGTAAAAAGGAAATATTTTATCTGAGTGTGCAAACACTCCACATTTCTTACAGTAACAGTATTTCTTCTTCAGATCAGCTTTTCTAAGCCTTTGGCATTTTCAGCTCAGCTGTGTTAGGCTTTGCTGCTTTTCCAGTAGCCTGGCTGTGCCAACAATCACCTTTTGGAAGCCATTAGCTCCTCAACTGTCTTTAGACTCCTTTTCACAGACACAGCCTTTCGAAGCCTTCAGGGGCTTTTTAGCAACAAGACACTTACAGCTGTTTTCATTGTTTTCTCTGAAATCTTCTTCAGTTGTTAAGGTTGAGCTGGAAACAGCCAGAGATACCAGTGCCTTTGCTCACCAGATACTCAATGGTAACGCCTTCATGCTTCACCAGACTCTGCCTTTTGCCTTCCAGTTTTCAGTGCTCTACAGTGATGAACTTGCTCATGCTCCTACCCAAAAGCCAAGAGGGAATGAGAAGTAGCCCACAGGATGGAGGGCACTATTCTGAGAGGAGTCTCTCAGAGGTGTGTCTCCACTGCAAAGTGAAGCTTGGTGACAGATACCTAAGCTAGCTTCAGCTAGGTATGGGAGTGCCCCTCTGTAGTGCCCTACGCCAGTTACCATGTCATTATTGGCACTGCACTCATAAGGAAGTTTTGCTAACAGCCTCCAATATCACCAAGTCCTTGTTCCTGCTCTGGGATTCCTTTCCTGGACAATTATGGAGGAAAACATTCTCACAGGCTCCCAACAGGACTGTGGGAAACCATTAGAGGACTACCAGCACTCAGATAACAACAGGGAAAAATAAGCACCTTATCTATCTACTTTTGTGTGAAAATGGCTTTTGTTTTTCAGCTAAGAGCTCCAGGCAAATCAGTCTGAAAATACTTCTGCAGTGATGAAGCCAGAGATTGTAACTGCAGATGGTTTGAGGAAGCAGGTGGTGATGATTCCAAGACTACAGAATAAGAGCCACCTAAAAAATTCTGCTTGACCATTAAATCACTCTTTTAAATACCAGCCATTTCTGGTCACTTACAAATATTTCTAGGAAATCCCTACAGTAACTCAGAAGACCCATCTGTCTCCAGGGCTAATCACAAAGTAGCAAAAGTTACTGATTACAAATGTCCAAATGTAACTTCCATACAGTAGAACTACTGTCACTGTTTATTAACTTCCTTAAGGTTTATTATTAGTAATTTCAAGCTTGGAGTTTTTAATGGCTCTACTTTACACATTCCACAGTGAAAGTATTTTTAAAGTGCTTGACAAAGCTCCTATTTACGTATGACTGATTTCAGACTTTACCACATGTATATTAAAAAAGGGACGTTGGTATTACTTAGGCTTTGTATGCTACATCCTGACTCCCTTGCTTTATTATCTCTGTTGTTTCATATACTTCTTGCTGAAACAAAGGCTAGTTCTCTCATAATACATGTTTATCTTAACAGTTCAAACTTAAAAGATATTAAAAATAATGTGACAACCTAAAGAAACTACATCCTTTTCCAGATATTAGTATCTCACCACAGTCAAGAAGTTCAATAATTATGAAAATAAGTTCACCTATGAAATAAATTTGATTGGCAAGCAGAACAGAAAGTGTATTCTAACTGGCAAATTAGGAAAAAAAAATATTACTAGAACAGATTATTTTATGTTTAGTTAAATTTGCAATTATGTATGTATTAAAAGCAAGAAGACTGAATGCACAAGAATAAGACATTTTGTCACTCTGCATTAACTGGCTGTGATACTATGGTCCTTTTCTTAGCCTACAGCTTTCATGCAAAAACCACATTTCCCCAACATTTGCAAAAGTATCAAGAAAACCACAATACAGAGTGTGTCCAGTTAACTCACTGCCATTGCCATTAGATTTCAGAACTCATGAATGATTGTTATTAAAAATTGTTTTGAAACAGTATTCTTCATATTCTTCTTAGTATTTTTCATCTTTCAGCAAGAGACCCAGCCAAAATCTGTGTTTTTCCAAGCATGCCATCGTCTCCAAGATGCCACTGCTGTAAATTGATAAATTACAGCACTTTGTGGAACACAGCGGAACCCTTTTCAAATCTCATCCTGGGAGATGAAGCATTTCTGGCCATGCATTACAGTGTTCATACAAAGACTATAAAAAATGCTGCGAGACAAACAAGAATCTGCCTAGAGCTGCAGCTGCGGAAGAGTAACAAAGACACAGAAGGTGCTAAAAAATGCCAGTCCCAGACACAGAGAAACTGGGACAACAGCAGATAGCAAAGCCTGTGCTCTTTATTGTGTAGGATATGCCACCTCTTCTCAGACGGAACAGATTCAGAACAGAAAAATCTGCTAATATAATGTCACTGTTGCTAAAATCCATCTTAACCATCTGTTTCATCACCACCTCTACAGGTTGAGAGATGAAATTGTAAAAATTCCACTGGGAAATAAGAGAAAACACTTTGTCAGCCTAGGTAATGAACCTTTGGAATATGAGGTAAATTCTCCACAACCTGGCACTCTCAACTGAATTGGCAGGCTGTTCAAAGGGGCTTACTTTCACTCACACCATTTACAAGATTAAATACATCAGAGAGAGAAACGTCCTTTGCTACAGATAAATGCTATTTTGGATAAAACAATGACTTTACAATCAATGCATCTTTATAGTCTCTATAAACAGGAAAATGAGTTGGCTTGCTCAGGTGTGTTGTCCCTGCAACACGCTGAGCACTTCAGTATCTGTAATGCATTTATACTCAACAATTCCCATTTTCCAGAAGAGCAACTGTAAAGCAGTGACCATCCCAAACTCGTGAAGAAGGACTATGTCAGAACACAGCATTGAACCCAACGGTCCAGAAGCCTCAGCCACACCTTTCTAAAGACACCACTTTATATTGCGGAAATGAGTTCCCCAAACTTCAGTTAGGATCAGGCAGGTCTGCATTTGTGTGAGGGCAACTGACCCCCTGCAGAAAAGCAGACTCTTACATCACCTAAACAGTGCTTGGCTGTTCTTGAATCATCTTCTTGGTTTTATAGAACAAATAAATCCATAGAGTTATAGAAATGTCTGGGTTGGAAGGGACCTCTAGAGGTCATCTAGTCCAAACTCCCTGCTTGGAGCAGGGACATCCTCAACTAGAGCAGGTTGCTCAGAGCTCTGTCAAGCCCTACCTTGAATATCTCCAGGGATGGGGCCTCAACTACCTCCCTGGGCAACCTGTTTCAGTGTTCCACCACCCTCATGGTAAAGAGCTTCCTTACATCCAATCTAAATCCACTCTTTTCTAATTTAGAACCATTGCCCCATA
>JANHGN010014120.1:0-44549 GCA_024605025.1 Megaceryle maxima
AAAAAAAACCAAAAACAAAACCAACCAAAAAAACAACCAACCAAAAAAAAACCAAAAAAAAAAAAAAAAAAACCACACCTGCCATTAAAATCCAGTTAGAGAACGGAAGAGCTTTGTATGATGAAATACTGTGAGGGTAAGAATCCTCAGCCTGGAGAAGCAGAGGTCTTAAAGAGAAGTAGAGGCTTTAAGTATGATGAGTGTTGTGGAGATGATGTGCAGGGATTGCTTGCTTGCTGTGCCTTGCAGTACAAAAGTGGCATCAAACAGTGCTGGCAGATAGAAGGTTCAGATAAAAGGGTTTAGATGAAACTACATAGTGTGTCATTATGCTGAGCAACTCTTTGCCATGGTGAGTGCAAAAAGTTGATGTGAGTTCAAGGGGAGAGCAGCAAGGCTTATTAAAGAACCAGACACTATCTCTGCCTTGGGAAGTCCCTCCAGATGGTTGGAGACTGGGAGAGGATTTAGGGAGTGTATCCTTAAAGGCTCTCTGTAGTCTTAGTACTTTTCCTTGGGCATCCACTTTTGGCCACAGCTGGAGATGGGGCACTGGGCTTGGCAGACTCTGTGATCCAGCAGAGACGTTATTGCATTGTCATGTTCTCCATGTCCCAGCGCTTGCATCACAGCTTTAAATGTTTCATGTCTGCCCACAAAGTGCTTCCCTAATAAAGGGGACAAACTCTGGGTCTTGCAATAGAGAGCATGGGACATTTTATTCTCCCGTAGCATTAATAAGCAAGGAAAAGGATACTGAAAAATTCAAGGAAGCAGATTTGTGTTGTAGGGCGCACACAAAACGCACCTCTGATCAGCTCTTTCGAGTAAGCTCATCTAATACTCCTTTAAAACAGAGGTGTGGATACCAAAACACAGCTTTTCCCACTTTCTTAATGACTGACTTCAAAAAAACACCCCAAAAGCCATCCCACAAGGAGTAGGGGAAATCCAGGCTGCTGAAAGGCGAGAAGAGCACGTACTCATGACTTGAAAATTTGGGGACCTTCCCTTTGTACTGGATACCGATAAAGAGTCATTTAAACATCACATTATAACGCAGCTGCGGCAAAATACTCTGAGCATTTTGCGAACACCTTTTGTGCCGTTAGTTTATTACTCATGGAAGAGAGAACGCGGGACTATTTTGTCTCGCGGACGGACGCAGAGTTTTCGCCTGAAGGAGTGACGTGCGTAGCTCGCGACGATGCCAAGCTCCACCTCCTTGCGGGGGAAGAGGGGGGGGCTCTCGGCCTCCCTCTGCTTACTCGCGTTACAGCCGGTCCTACACTTTCCTCACGACACGAGGGACATTTCGCGACGCGGAGATGGCGGCGCCGTTCCTCAGCCGGCCGTAGTGCGCATGCTCGGCCGCGGGACCTGGGGTGGGAAGACCCGCGGCAGCCGGGCATGCGCAGTGGCGGAGGGGGAGCGTGACAGTGCGCGACCCGAGTGCAGTTCCGGCGCCTGCGTGGGGCGCGTGACCCGGAAGCGCTCCGGCGCGTTCCCAGTCTGCGGTAGCGGTGGGGCCCTGCACGCCGTCAGCCCCTCGGCCGCGCCGCTGCCGCGCCCCGCACCCGCCATGTCCCGAGGCTCCAGCGCCGGCTTTGATCGCCACATCACCATCTTCTCGCCCGAGGGCCGCCTCTACCAAGTCGGTGGGTGTCCGGCCCCGCAGATGCTGCTGCTGCTGAATTGCCCCGTCACGGGCCCCGCCACCGGGCCCACGCCGCCGCCGTTTCCCGCCGAGCGAGGCTGCAGCCGACTCGGAAAAACCTTCGCCGAGTCTGGCTGCCTGTGAGGAGAGGCGGGGAAGCGTGGCGCCTCCCGTGTCTGGGAAGTCTCGGTTCCTACCCTGCTTGGTCCCTTGGTGCCGGGAGATGCCTGGTGGGGTCGTGCCGGAGTGAGGGCCTGGGAGAGGGAACCTCGCGTAAGATAAGGAAAACTTAGAGCCAGGGTAGGCTCTTTAGAGTATCCCCTCTCATGGGGAGAGGGTGTTTGATTGCAGATGCTTGGAGACCCAACTGACAGCTATCCAGATAATTTTTATTCCCCCTAAACTTTCTTTCAGTTTATCTTGCCAAACTTAGGAGCGTTGTATTTTGGAATCTGGGGATTGTGGTAGCTGTTTGAAATGGGACTTGAACTTCTCCAAACCCTGCATGCCTGAGTAGCAGAGTCAGTTTTTAGAGGTAACCCATGCTCTCTTGTTCCATTTGAACACCATGTGTTCTGTGCACCCATGGCCTGTGAGGTAGCTGCAGCCATCCTTTACTTTCAGGCTTCATTGACCATTCTGCAATTAAAGTGCGGTCTGGCTTCATCATCTTACGTACACCACGGAATCCTTTCTTCATATTTTTACAGTGCACCAGATTCTGCAGAAGAACTTCACGTTGCTCCTTCTGCAGAATACCCTGTAACATCATAGTCAACTCACAGTCCGTCAGGGCAGTTCATTGAGAGGGCTTCTGAAGATCCTCACAACAGGGCCAGATGAATTGTTTTGTCAGGATCATTCTGGTGCTGTCTTCCCCTGGAGCTTAGTGGCTCTTCCTCAGCTGCAGTAGTTTCACTGCTTGTGCATTGCATGGCATGTCCACACATTGATCTGCTCTCCAGGAAAGGAGGTTGATGAGACCAGGCTGCATGAGTTGTCTGTGGTATTTGTTTATTTTGTGTCTGCTCTTGAGCTTTTCTCAGAAAGAAGGGTACGTGGAATAGGCTTCATGGGCAGGCAGCCCAGTCTCTAGCAGTCCTTTCTTCTAGGCACAACTAGGGAAGTGCCTGTGCATAGGTGTCTACACGCAGGTAGAAGGTTACCTGTACTAATACCTATATACAAATGCTGTCTTAAATCTGGAGTGTGTCTAAGGCTTGTATGCAACTCATGTGGTAAGCCTTGTACATATGGATGGTAGGGACAGTACTTCCTCACACAGAATGTCAGTGGCTATGTGATGGAAGAGTCATGGTCTTCAACCTTACATTGCCATTAAAACAAGCTGGCTGGTCTACATTGTTGTTCTGGCTGTTTCTCTGTTATGGTGCTCCATGTTGGGAATAGTTTCTGCATCCTGTAATAAAAAGGAATCAGCTGTGGTTTTTTACTTCATGGGTATATTCAAGTATTAGGTTAATGTATGAGAAATGTGCAGTATCTCTGTATCTTTTGCTGAAGTCTTAGAAGCAAGTATCCACATGTGTATTTGAGAGCCTTGGCTCACGGCCTGAAGCAGTCTTAAAGGTATTTTAAGTACCTCTATGCTATGGGAGGAAAAGTACATAGGTGTGCATAGTTCATTTCAAGCAAGTATGAGCTCACTGCCCACAGCCCAGCAGTAACTCAGGCACATTGCCACACTAGTGTCTCCGTTGACCAGTGTTGAGACGCATGGGCAGAAAGCTCATGTTTGCATGAGGCCAAATATCCAAATCTAGGTGCTTCTGTTTGGTCAGTCAGTCATTCCCTCTTTCTGTTGATCTTTCATTCTTTGTGTTTGAATCCTGTACATCATTGTCCCTGTGATGGATTCAGATTAACTAGGTGCTATCAAGGATGGGTGTGGACACGTTGCTTGAAAGCTGCCTTAAAACTTGAGGTTTTTTTCTGAAATGTAGCAGTACCTGATCAGAGATTTCCAGCATAGTGATACTCAACTGAAATGCCTGTACCGTACAGCCTTAGATCTGTCTTCTGTTTCTGAAGCTCAAAAGGCTCATGTCCCTTCTCCAAGTGATCTTATGTTAGAAAAGTAATAGCTATTTCATATATATTTCTTGTTGCTGTGGTTAAAAACCATGAGAGCATCAGTGTTGTCTTGCCACCTATTTGTTCCAGTCTTCAAAGGTGATGTTTCATCCAAGCGGAATTTTGGGAGGTGAATAAAATCATTATGGTCAAATTTCTGACTATTGTGATGTATTCAGGGAATAGCAAGGGACTCCTGTTTTCAGAAAGAATGTGTGCAGTACTGCTGAAATAATTACATAGCAGAAAACAGACTTAAAACACCATTAGCAATTTGGATTTCTTACACTGAAAGAGCCACTTCACTTTCTGATTTGTCTCTCTGAGCAAAGCAGGTGGTGATAGGAACAGTGTGAGAAGGAACTGTAGTTAAGCAAGCCTGGTTGTCAGTACTTGTGAGCAAAACCAGTTTGTGAGGACACCTATTCCTGCTCCCACTTAAGCGTCACAGAATTGCAGAACAGCTAAAGTTCGCAGAAACCTCTGCAGGTCATCTGGTCTGAGCCCCTGCTCAGACAGGGCCACCTAGAGCTGGTTGCCCAGTACCATGTCCAGACAGCTCTTGAATATCTCCAAGGATGGAGACTCTGAAACTAACCTGGACAACCTGTGCCAGTGCTCAGTCACTGACAGTAAAAAAGTGTTTTGTGATGTTTAGATGGACCCTCTTGTGTTTCAGTTTGTGCCCGTTGCCTCATCCTGTCACTGGGCACCACTGAAAAAAGCCTGTCACTGTCCATCTAATTCTTTACACCCTCCCTTCAGATATTTGTACATACTAAACCAGTGTTGCAGAGCCCTGGCCTAAGGCTTCAAGCATAACCAGTTTGTGGTCAGTGCGAGTTCATGTCTCGCTGGGTTCTGTGCTTTGCTGCAGGCTAGCACTGATCATCCCAGGGAAGACAATTGAAGAGGTAAGTGGAGTTGTGCATCTGCTGAGAGAAAGAGGGAGCATTCTTTATGGCATGTTTGAGTCACCAGTAAGTGCTCCCATGCCTGAGAGTAATAAATAGAGTGCCGTGAATACATACATGGTGGTCAGCCCTTCTGCAACACTGACTCAGCAATTGGACATCAAATCCTGGTACTGCAAGATTTGGTTTTTCATTTTCAGACTATTTTTACTCTGTTGTTCAGTCTCCTCCACAGATCTGAATGCAGCTTTTAAAACAGTTGAGGTTTTTTTGTTTCTGTTATTTTAGAAGCTGGTTTTAGCAATTTGCTGCGCAGTTAGATTCCAGTTTTATTCATATAACAAAAAAATCATCTACATTCAGCTACTGCCTGAAACTTGCCTCTCCTAACCAGATACTGGAAAGTTCTGACTGTTTATCATACATGGCCAGATAAGTGATTTTTAAAAGTTGTTGTTCCTGAGGCTTTTGAAACCATTAATCAAGGGCAATTTATTTCATCGATCATATCAAGTAAATCTTAATCCATTTGTCTGAATAATGCTATTTAGTTGGCATGTGTGTAGGCTTCATTTTTGAAAGTGAGTAAAAGCATTGCAGTGTTTGAATGTCAAGCCAGAAAATGTGATAGTAAGGTTAAACCTCATCTTCTGGACCATCATTTCAGTTTTCTGTGGTATCGGTTAAAATCTACAAAAGAAAATTACATCCTTGCAATGGTAATAATGCTTGAAATACTAAAATTCTGCATGTTAAAAAAATCTTCTGTCAGGATTTACAGTTGCTGTAGGTTAAGGTTGGGCTGTTTTAATCAAGGGCAGCACAGCCTTTTTGTTTTAAACCAGATTCTGTTGTTGTTGAGCATTCTAACTGAAAAAAGAGCCAAATTATTAGACAAAATTGAAGGAAACATTGATAACGGTTTTGAGAAGAGTCAATGACTTTAATTCCCATCAGAAAATTCTTGTGTGCATTGTACTAAAGACCTTAAAGACGCGAAGTGTTGCACCAGTATTAAAAAGGCCAGAACATGGTGAGATATTTGTGCTGGGGGGAAGATATGTCAAAGTTAATTGTTCTAACATCTCTAACAACACTTTTTATTAAAACTTCCATGTTTTTTAGAATATGCTTTTAAGGCCATAAACCAAGGTGGACTTACATCTGTAGCTGTTCGTGGGAAAGATTCTGCAGTAATTGTAACACAGAAGAAAGTACCTGTAAGTAGTGTGGTTTTGAGGTGGGGAGTGGAAAGAGATGAGAAAAAAGGTGGGAGAAAGACTCTGCAGCATTGATACTATATTTATTATATTATTGATATGTATTGCTGTTTTAATTTAATATCATATTATCGTTCTGCTTATGACAAGTTCTAACTCAGTTTGGTACTCGATTGTAGATTTCCTCACCAAGTACTGTAATATTGGTTTTTTTCTGTAGTGGTCAGAGGGATAAAGCTAAAATACAAAGTTGGTCCTGCTGTACTTTTACATGTGTACATTACTCTGGCTTCTAAGGGCTGGGGTTGTCCATAGTTTCCTGATTTGTTTAATTCCTATTCAGAAAATGCTATACCAATAGCACGCAGAACAGATTTTGGTGAGTGTTTCAGCACAGTGGTGATTCATTGTTTACAAAGGGGGAAGATACTTCTGTTCGAACACAGCTAGAGCACAAGTTTTTGTATGTGTGTTCTCAAAGTTTCTTCAGGGGGTAAAAGGACTTCAGTGTTGGTCATGCTTTAGCTGTCATCCTTTTCAAGATATTGTGGGGTTTATCTTTTGTATTCTCCTATTTCTTCTTTCATATGCCTGTAGCAGTAAATAGTGGAGAGCTTGAAAGATAATTTTTAGCTTTTAGTTGATTCTTTTTGATTCTTCTGTAGATACCACAGCATCGAGAGTCTTGAGTTTTGTGGAGTTTTTTTATACTTGAAAGAGTGTTTTCTATTCATTTATTTCTATTTCCTCTTTAGGACAAGTTACTGGATTCCAACACAGTGACTCATTTATTCAGAATTACTGAAAATATTGGCTGTGTGATGACAGGAATGACAGGTATTTCGTTCATCATCTTCTTAAAGTATCTAAAGTGTGTCAAGGTTGTTGTTGGTTTGGGGGGGGGGATGTTGTTTGTTTGTTGTTTTGGTGGTTTTGGTTTGTGGGGTGTGTTTTGTTGGTTGGTTGGTTTTTTTGTTGTTTTTTATGTAGTTTGCCAACTTTGCATCACATAAATAAGTACTCTAGGAAATTTGTTCCACTTAGTCTGGTTTTCCAGGCCTTGTCTATTTCCAATGTGTATGTTTAAAGACAAAGTTGGGCCTGGAATTTGCATTCTCAAGCAATTCTAGGAATAAAGGTGGTACATGTTCAGTGAAATTAATATTAGGGTTTTTTGTCTAGCTGACAGCAGATCCCAGGTGCAGAGAGCCCGCTATGAGGCTGCCAACTGGAAGTACAAGTATGGCTATGACATCCCTGTGGATATGCTGTGTAAAAGGATTGCAGATATTTCTCAGGTCTATACGCAAAATGCTGAAATGAGGCCTCTTGGTTGTTGTAAGTATACTGTATGAATTTAACAGTTTCTTATTTGTGTCTAAGCTCACGACTTTGAGTGTAAGGTAATTGTCATCTGTTTTCAAATGGTGTGAGACATGGGTGTAACTGAAGGAGTAAGAGGGAGGAACAGCCAAATGAGAGAGCAGCATTGGAATTCTTGAGTTAGAGCCGTGATTTTACCATTGGCTCAACATTTGAAGTGGAGTAAATGATTTAGCCTCTTTAAAACATGTAATACTATTTCACCTTAGTTTTTAGGGCCTAGGCTATTTGCACTGCATAGTGATGTCTGTGAATGGGAGATGCTCTTTTTACCTGTCTCTGGGTAAATATTGCTGTTAAAAGACATATGGAGAGTGCAATTATGCTTTTGCGGATTTTGTGACTATTTTAGTAGCATGTCTAGGTCAAAAATCTGTGTAGTTTTTGCTCTTAACCTAGCCATAATGCATATAATGTAGAGAAGAACTGCCTTAAAATACTACATTTGTAATCAGTCTTGTTTTATAACAGCAAATGCAGCTTAAATGAAAAAAAAAAAAAATGCGTGTAAAGTTGTTTTTTGTAGATATTCATGGTCATCTGTACATTCTGAGGTGGGTTCTGACTTTTTTTAATTTTTTTTCTTACATTTGGCCATAGGAAAATTATAACCATAGTGTTAGGCTGTACAGGAACTGAGATAAAAGATTTAATGTTTCCTAAATTACTCTTTCATTATATAATCTCCCTGGGCTTTTATTTATCTATTTATTTATTTATTTGCTTGGGTTTTTTGGTTAGTTTTTTTTCTTTTAAGAATAGTTTCAGAATTGATGAATCACTTCTTGTAATCATAATAGGCACCAGCACTTCTCACTAAAGAAGTAACATTTTGGTGTGCATCACAGTTTCCATGATGGGGCAATTTTCCTATGCTTGTAATGTTCAGGAATTACTGTTTCTTTCTTCCCTCATCATTTTCCATGCCTTGATACTAGTGGAAAGTGATTTTTTTTTATTTGTTTTGTTTTAACATATGAATAAAAATGTATTTTTCTTAATTTTCCTTAAACTTTTTTGAAAAGATAATGGGAAAATTTTATTTTCTGTTACAATAATAGCTGCTCATAAGGTTATCAGCTGTAACTGCTAGTTAAAAATTATGCATATATAAAGTGAAAATAATTTAAAACCTTGACCTTATTCTGTTTTGCCTTTTTTTTTTCCCCAAGTCTTGCTTTCGAGTTGTTTTTAATATGTGTATTGAGACTATACTGCTGTAAATCTGTTAAGTGTGAGTGAACACAGATACATTTCAGCGATGTGAACAGTTTGTATTACTTCAAGTCTATCCAACTTGAAAGCACTTAGTCAAATGGTCTTCAAAGAGTTTTCTCTTCTGGTATTTCCACATTTAATTTCAGATTTTTTAATTTTTTTTTTTTTTTTTTTTTTTTACCCTTTAAATATAAGCAGGAAGGGGAATTGAGTGTTTCTTAGGATGACTCTCAAGAAATCTGAAGTTCATCTTTTAATATTTCCTTTAGTTTCAACATACTTGTAAAGTTGCTTTCTGATAAAAGGCGCATGTTACTAGAACTATTGTTTACACTTTTAAAGTGTCATATAATACACAGGATGTGAATTGTGTCTGGATTAACTTTGTATCAGGATGAAACTTTTGTATTTCCTCACTGTAAGGACTGCTCTACTCAGTGAGCATGGTAAAAATGTTTTTCTATTTAATACATAACCTTCTCGGGGAATGACAAATTTAGTTTGCATAAACTGAGTTGCACACCTGGTATAAGATGCTGGTAAGAAATGCCAAATTAGAGTTTAATAGAAAGTCACAGCAGTAGGTATGGGACTTGTTCCCAAAAATGTACTGCTGTCCATGCACATTTTTCATGGGAGTATCTATTCTTCAGTTGAATGAAATTGCTAAAATTGAGGAAAGAAATAAATTAAGAAATTTTATCTTCAAGGTATGATTTTGATTGGTATCGATGAAGAACACGGCCCTCAGGTATACAAGTGTGATCCAGCAGGTTACTATTGTGGATTCAAGGCCACAGCTGCAGGAGTTAAACAGACAGAGTCAACCAGTTTTCTTGAAAAGAAAGTAAAGAAGAAATTTGATTGGACGTACGAACAAACAGTAGAGGTAGGCCAGCAGAAGGAAATAAAGACTCGCTGAAGTATTTTTAATTAATATGATGTATATGTAGGCTTGCAATATAGAGGAAAGCAGTTGTGCATTTCCTGTTTTCTTACAGTTTTATAGTGCTGCCAGAGCAAGTATGGCTATTCCAACCAGAAAATCTTTTGAAGTTATTTTGCAAATGTTTAAATATTCATTCTAATATTTTTCTGCTTTACGTTAGCTGAAGCAGAATCTAGAATTGTAGCCCTCCTGGCGTAGTGCTTGATTCTGGGGATGCCAGTACAATTTTCTTTTAGTGACACTTAAAATGATCTTCATATTCGAAAGCATTTTCAACAGGATGAGATTGTGCTTGTCTGTTGGTTTAGTAAATATAACACCATTTGTTATGCCTACTGTGAGAACTGTTGTTCAAGGCCTATTATAAAAATGTATCCTACTTATAAAATAGGTCAGTGAACTTATTTTATAAACCATCCTTACTTTTTCACTTACACTGTAGAGATCTATCTACACAGTCTGCTTCCATGGCCCATCTGTTTCCCCTGCCTGTTTTTTTTTTTTTTCTTCTCTTAAAATATTACGTTTTCTGCATAACAAGATCAGAAGTTGAACAAAGGAGTAATAACTTAAGCAACTGACACCCCTCTAAGGTTAAAGGGAGTATTGTATCAAGGTCCTTGTGAGTGCTGTGCAGATTCAGACCTTCAGCTAAATTACTTCTGAAGTCTACACTATTGTGAAAGTACCATTTCAGTGGAAAGTTCTCAGGCATGAACTCAAGATATGTATAGCTTAATAAGTAATGATTTCCTTAATATATGACTTCTTTAAAGAGAAGATCCTGAGAGACTAAAATAGTCACAGCATACTGAAATTTAATGTATTTGAAATTACCTCAGAGATACTTTTTTTTTATCCTGGCTAAATGGTTTTCACCTTCAACGTATTTTCCTGTCAGTGCTTGATTATACTGTGCATGTCTCTTAGTTGAGCAGTTGGAGGTAGATGAGACAGTCTTTTAATGTTCTTGGTTTTAATTTTAAAATTTCCATGGTATGGTGTGAATACTTAGTTGGTAATTAATCTGCCACTCAAATCCTGGATGTGCTTCTATACCGTTTTGTTGTCTTTGTAAGAATGCTGACATTATGAATGTAGATCAGACACTGTTGCTTTAAAAGTTGAGAGTGATAGGGAGAAGTGTGTCAAGCCAAAACAAGGATCACATTTTTTAATGTTCTTGGTGCACAAGCACACTGACACACACTGCTCTTTTTTTAAAAAAAAAAAGTTTGTGGTGTGTTAGAGGTAATGCTCCAAGTATAAAAATTTTGTTTGTTTTGGTTTTAGTTTTTTGTTGGGTTTTTTTTTGTTTTTTTTACAACTTGGCAGTCTTCTGATAAGGTGTCTATATAGTCTTGGAGAATCAATGTGTTATCAACATATGGAAAATAAAACTTTTCTAGAAATGTCTTGTCTGCTGTTCTACACTTCCTAGCACATGACTAATCACAATGAAAAGCCAGCATGTCAGAATAACTGATCTGATAAGCACCTAGCTGCATAGCTCTTTTATGGAACTTTTTTGTGCTCAGTCAGCATTTTAGGAATACATATTTAGCATTGTTATGACCCCACTGCAGGGCTAAATGTGAGTGAGGTTGCAAAGAAAACCTTTTTAAACAGCTGCTTATTAGGGTGGGGGGAAAAAAAAAACTAAGCTGTGATGAAATGGAGCTTTTCAAAACAGCCAATGTAATTTTAATTACCAGAAGAAAAGCCAAAATGGAAGCTATGCAAGCTTTGATTGAATTTTGATTTTTGATTGAATTTTGGACTGTAATGATGATGTTTGTCTTGTTTGCCAGTAACAAAACATGTTCTGTCCTTAAGACATGGGGTTTTAATATTTGCATGATAAAAGGTTTTGGTTTATGTTGTAGTGTATTCTACTACAAAAATGACGTGTCCCTTTGGGTTTTGTAGATGGGTTTTTTAGGGAGAGGACTGGAGAGGGACTGTGTTCTGTAACAAGGAGAAACTATTTGAAACTTTTCATCTGAGGTTTTGAGATGGAAGGAAAGAACTGAAAACTAGGAGTAGTTGTTAATGTTGTGTCTATTGGGGGAAGTAAAAACAGTAACAAAAAATAAACTCCAGTGCTTTCTGTTTAATGATGGGATTTTGTGTCATTTTTCAGACAGCAATAACATGCCTGTCTACTGTACTATCCATTGATTTCAAACCTTCAGAAATAGAAGTTGGTGTAGTTACAGTGGAAAATCCTAAATTCAGGTAAGTGATCAGTGTTGATGAAACTTGGGAGTGTTTCTCTGGTAATGTGAAGTTAATTTTAACTTGTGTAATGGTAAATTGAGAAAAGGAGATAAATGCCAGAAGTTGAGGTTATGGATTTCTTTTTTGCTTGTAACTCTTCAAAATGTGTAGGGGTAAAATACATTGTTAAAAAAAAACAAAACCAAAAACAAAAAAACAACCCATACAGTTTTAAAATGTTTGACATGGTTAAGGGATCCAGTAGAGAAAAATGTTGTCTTTTGTTTCTTCAAAGGATGTTGCTTTATGGAATGATTAAAATGTAGTTACATCTGGTCTAGATGATTTTTCATGCTTAAAAGACTAATTTCTTTTTCTTTGCATTAGTGTCTGAACTCCACTTTCAAATCGTAGTCATGACAGCTAATGCAGTAAAGTCTGGTTTATATCAGGGTAAATTACACAAGTCCCTTAGGTTTTTTTAATCCTTTTCTAAATGGGTTGTTCAAATGACTCGTGCTCATCTTGTAGTTGTAGCAGTTTTTAACTTCTGCAGTATATAGTTAATAGATTATGAATTTTTATGATTTGAACTATTTAAATTTTATAAGATTAAAAGATCCTGGACTTAAAAATCACTGTGGTGATCTGGAACTGGTTGAACTTTTACTTTCTGAGTACTCTGCATTCCCACCTCGCATGAAAGCAAGACACCTGCAATTCCCCCTCCCCGTTACTGCCTGAATCTAAGTGCAGTACCCCACGTGCATCAAGGTTATTTTTTCAATCTGTCGAGACAACACCTGGAAATCTTCCTGCTGAGGGCTATACCTCATGTCAGATACAGTGTATTTGACAGTCCTCTCTCTGTAAAATAGACAGCTGCGGAAGTATGCGTGAAATGTGAGGAGGAGGGATAGTAGTTGTTTTGGGGGGGTTTTGTTAATGTGAAAGGACCCTATAGATGTGTCTTAGCTAAAATTTAGGTGAGTCTAGCTTGCTACAGAGTTCAGGTATTTCTATCTTAGTTTTTCATTGCCTTTTCTAAATTAAAAAGAAAAAAAAATAGCTAAGTAGAGAACAAAAGTCCACTGCTGCTTTAGCCTAGCTACTTGGTAGGTGGGGTTTGGAGAGAAGCTTCAAACCTTTGTGTCCCACAGGTGCGGTCTTTTGAGTGCTTCCTAATGTGTTTGAAGTTGACATGGTGATGATAGGTAGTTTTGGATTTGGCAGCGTGTGTTTAGGACAACAGAACAGCATGGCATTTTTGAGAAAGCATGCAGGAGCTGCCTTACCCCTTTTCTGCTGCTGCTCAAGGGCCAACTGCTTACTTTCTGCCAGACTTACAGGTCTTGTCCTTCAGAGAAAGCTGGAGGAGAAGGCTATGAAAACCTTTATTCCCCCTTGAAGTGATCATACTAATTACCATACCCATTCTTCTCACCAGGTCCCAGCTTGCAAATATATTATTCATGAGGAATTACCTGTTCTTTTTCTACCATTTGTTACCTCTGCTCTCCACTACCTTTGGTCCTTTATTTTTCAAAAAGAATTGGAATGTTCATCTGTGGTCCTGGCAGTGGGGCTTTGAAGATGCATTGTATAAAATTTGTGTAGATACTAGGTTGTAATATTGGAGCATAAGGGGAGAATCATTTAAACTATTTAAGATTTCTAATTGTTCTTCCAGGATCCTTACAGAAGCAGAGATTGATGTCCACCTTGTAGCTCTGGCAGAGAGAGACTAATTAGCATTCCCATTTCCATCGTCCGTGCTTCTGGACAGGATATTTGGTGAAAACACTTACTAATGGCTTTAGATTATGGGTGGAAAACAACGTTCACTATATGATGTATTTTACTCTGTACAAATAAAACAGAGGTTTTTGAAATACTTGGTGTCTCCTTTTAATGGAACTTTTTTAACTCTTGGTTCTATCAGAATGCTTGATTACTTTGAATGTTTCTGTGATTATTGCTTGCCTTTAATTTCTATTTTAAAAGAATTTTTATACTCTGCACTGTATTTTTCATCTGATCTATTTGGCTCCTAATGTAAAATTTTAGATTATGTGGGGTGTGTGTCTTAAGATAATTCTTACATTTACCTGCGTTCTCTTCTTGCCCCGATGTTGAAAGGCTTTTAACATTAGTGCTTTAACTGTGGGGAACTGAAGATGATCTTAATATTTGTTCAGGTTTGTACAAGGTTGTAGGACAGAAGTTAAGGGAAAAACTTGAGCTGCGATTCTCAGCACATTCCTTTAGACATTTATTTGGGGTGCAAGTAGTGAACTTAACAGACATTTTCTATAAGTAAACAGGTTCTATATGCAACTTGGGATTTCAGCTGTTTGTCACCTACCTGGTCTTGAGGCTTTGGGCATTGCTGGAAACAATGTTGTGACTGGATGGGACCAATAGACAAAATCCATCAACAGGAGTGTCTCTGGGAAGAAATTCCCCTTGCTCCTTCAAAGGTTCTGGGTTAGGAAAATAGGGAAGGCCACAAAAACTTGCATACAAGGTGTTTTGCTGCAGTTGAAGAGATGTAAGTCTCAGCAGCTAAAAGGGAGAAACAAAGTCATGAGGAAGGAGACACTGAGGAGAAAGAGAACATTACTGTTGGGTAGACATGAGTCTTCTTGGAAGAATGCCAAGCTAACATGACTTAGTTCCTTATCTTCATTCCTTTGTCATGCTGTTCCTATATTGTCTTTAGTTACTTCAAAATCATCTCTTTGGTTTGTTTGGTTTTTTGTTATTTGGGGTTTTTTTGTTTGTTTGTTTGTTTGAGACCTCTGGAGGAGGCTTTGTAAGTCATCACAAACTGGGATTGCTTTCTTTTTATTTTGCTTTACAGTTAAAGCCCTTTGAATGTGTATTTTTCAAGTTCATTGTAGTAAATGAGATGCAATTCTGTGTTTGGTGGTTTTAATAAAAGATGATAACCTTATGTGATAACTGAATTGAGGAGATTCAAATGTACTGTGAATTGTGCACTTTACAAAACTTCCTGAATTTCCATTAGTGCCTCCATTAATTTCAACTTCCCTCGTGTCAGGTAATGTAGGGTAGATAAGGTGAAGCCACCCTTGCTTTTGGGTTGCATTGGTGATCTTAGAATTTTATGAGGGTTTGTGTAACAATTGGCAGAACAAATACTAGGGGCACATTTGGAAAGGTCTGTGCTGTTCCAAGTGACAGCTGAGTTTCTGAAACTTTTTGGGACCTTTCTTCCCAATATTCCAGTTGTATAACAACCTGGAATTTGAGCAGACTTAAGTTGTTGCTTATTCTGCTATAAAATACAATCCACTGATGATTTGTTCTTGATCAGCTTTGATTATGTATATAAAACTTCATTAACGACTCCTTGAACAAAACAAAAGGAAGATTACAATCAGGGAGCCATATGACTAGAGCACATTTTCATGTTACTTAGTATTAAAACTCCCTGCAAGACCTTTAATTATAAATTTTGGAGCTTGTATGTGATTGTATAACTCAGGTGGTAGTTCCGAGAGCAATGGGTGTTTGTTCATCCCTTAATGGTTTTGCAATGGAAAACATCCAGTCACACATTGTTCAGAGACGATTAAATAAGCTGTTTACAATATACTAACTGGGAATGTTGTGGTTGTTGTTGTTTGGTTGGGGTTTTTTTTAAATAAGGAAAGTTAAAATTGCAGCAACTGAAATGCCATTTTTGCTATTATTTTTGTCCTGTAGTGAAAATTGACAGTTCTCTTTTCATACTAATGATGGAGATTTTTCATTTTCACTGAGACCTTTTTGTTGTTTAAGATAAGGCAGCTACACTGATGGGGATACCTGACCTAATGAGAAAATGCTATGTATTGCACAGACACATGATCACATTCCTTACACCCTGGAGCAGACAGCACCTGCAACCAAACTGCCAGTCATGGCTGGTGTTGAACTGTACCTGGTATCACCTGCTGATCTAAATCTGGCACTCGCAGAGAAAACAGAGTGTGCATGATAGGATCTAGCATTTCTGGTTTGGGTAGAGCTTATAGAGAGTGATACCAGCCTTAGGCTCACTCCATATATTTGTTGTGCCAGTACTAAAAATTCTGGTAGCTGCAGTTATGGTGTGAATGCACAAGTATTTAAGCACCAGTAGGATCAATCTTACTTGCATGCAAGACCCAGACCAGTGTTATCTGTACTAAACTTGTACTGGATCTGAACAGACTTGTGACTGTGTCCATGTTATCTTCCCAGTGCTCTTTTTTTTTTGTCATGTAGAGTGTAAGGGTGAAAATGCCAAGTACATGCAGTCAGCTTAGGTAAATCTCTTTATTTGACTCTGTGAAAGGCACCTGGATTTCTTATGAGCAATACCTCCACTACCCAAGGAAGCCTCAGCAGCAGGAACATCATGTGTATTAGACAGAAATTTCTTAGTGGGGAGTCAGCATAAATCTGTGGGTCATTGGGAGCTGTCTGTGTCTTCATCCTGGAAGTAAATGATGTTAGGGCAGGGAGTAATGAACCTCTCTAGGATTTCAGATGCTTCTTTAGTGCAACGTGGCACTCGATCAACTTGTAACGCACAATGTTAGACCATGCCTTTTCAACTCTAAAGCCTCCAGTGATTTCTGTCTAAGCACAGAGGCAGATGGGGAGTTCAGGTGGAGTGAGTACATGTAGATGTATTACAGCAATTTTAATGACATGGCACAGTATGTTGCATTCTTCTATACCTTCTCTGTCCTGTTTCTCATTAAGCTGATGTCCAGGTGTACCAAACAAGAAATATTTTTGTTCAGTGCATATTGTTGGAAGTTAGATGAAAGAAAGAACTAGATCTGTAGCTTGCAGACGTATGAAGAAAAAAAAAAAGGCACTTTTTTTTTCCCCCTGACACTGAAGCAAAGCCTGCTATTCTGAGTTCTGCAAAACAGCAGCCTTAGCTTATGGGATCAAGTTTTGTGTAGTGTATGCATAACAGTATTAATGTTTTCTTGTTTAAAAAAAAAAAAAGCCAACACTACCATTGTAATAACTGCAGGGGCATTGCTTTTCATTTTGTAATCATCTAGGGTGGGGGGGAGAGGGGGGGGGTGGGGGGGGGGGGGGGGGGGGGGGGGGGGGGGGGGGGGGGGGGGGGGGTGGGTTACTGTGTGTTGGGTTTTTTTTAGATTGGAAGTTCCTAAATTGTTATAGCTTGTTCCAGCCAGTTCTTGC
The DNA here is from genome assembly GCA_024605025.1 of Megaceryle maxima. Taxonomy (NCBI): domain Eukaryota; kingdom Metazoa; phylum Chordata; class Aves; order Coraciiformes; family Cerylidae; genus Megaceryle; species Megaceryle maxima. The sequence continues at coordinate 16,873 of JANHGN010014120.1, forward strand.
TAGTAACAATTTGTTCTGTTCCCTTGTTTTGCTGTAACCCAAACTATCTGGAAACAATGCAAGACATCCTGTAGTTCAGGATCCGTTGGAACAATGAACTTAAATCTCTCATGCCCAAACTAAAACAAGGATCATCACATGCTTATACAAAGCCGCTTAAAATAGTGTCTGGATCTTGTTTGTTTACCATGATTCTCATGTTTTAAAAAAAAAAAAAAAAAAAAAGCCCACAATGCTTTCTCCCATCCTTTTTTCTAGGTCTGTACAGATGAACTTGCATTCTTAAATGACTGTCAAAAATCTCAGTTATTAACAGTATTTGCTGCTGTTTGACCAATCTTTTCTTAGCATAGTAATCTTTTCTCTAGTAGTAGTCCTACCTGTGTCACCATCATTATGAAAATTCTGTGCAGTGATGTTAAATATCAGAACTATAATGAACTTGACTGTAAACCTGGTGAATAAATAGACCCAGCATATCACAAAGTCAAAATCCAACCAACTGCATTTGGCAGAATTATGTACAGACAAATGTGTGCTTCCATTTTTTGGGTTAGCATTTTTCTCCTGGTCCTTTTTAGAACCTGTCAGTTGTAGCTGAGCTTCCTGGTGCTTCAGATGCGCTACACAGTCTTGCTGTGCAACTCCTTGTGCCATAGCTGGTCTACCCATTGAACCAATGTTTCCTAGCTAAGGCTTTGGTGGTGTAGTGTGCAGTGCAGATTAGGACACACAACTCTGCTGTTTTAATTTGCTGGCAAACCCTAAAAAACCTGTTTTTCTTTTGCAGAAACCCACCTCTTGTGACACCCACTGGCATAGAAAGTTGTGAACATAAGGTGTTTGAACCTTTATGAAATTCCTTAGAGTAGAAAGCAATGTTCTCTCTAACTTGAGTCAAACTTAGTAGTTGTGGATGGAGAAACAGGGCGTGAACGTGCATGGAGTGGGATTGCACCATCAGGAACAGGGATACCTTTCAGTGAGTGACACCTAATGTTGCTGTGATGTTTGCAGGTATGTTCACACTCCCTGCTTTTATGCCAGCTGTGTCCACCCTCTTCCTTCAGCCAGTGCTGCTGCTCATTTACATTTGTAATGAGCCATTCTGTTTACTGAACTGATGGAAAACATTGCTTTGTTTGGTTCAGTTCTCTATTGGATTAGTGACCTGAGTAGGCTCACTGTAGGGTCAGGTTGGCCGTAGTACTGACATAAACAAGGGAAGAGGAAATGGGATTACACTGCCTTTGGTTTAAACTGCTGTGGAAGCACCAGCCTGCATCACCAAAAGAACAGGAATATCCATAGCTCACTATCCGCTTGACTACTCTGACTTATGACGACACATGGTCCACCAAAGTGGTATTTGCCTCTGTCAGCATGTGATACCAGCCTTCATCTGAGCAGCATCGACTACCTGCTTCTAGTCTAAAGAAGGTTTCTCTGGGGATACTGCTGGTACAACAGCTCCTCCCTGGTTCCTCTGCTCCTCTACCCATGGGGTAGCCCAGTAATTTCCAGGGCTACCCAGGGGACCTGATTTGGAAACAAGTAGATGTTTTTAAAAAAATTAAACTTAAAAATCATCTAGAGAAGTAGCATTATCTCAGATTGGACACTGGTTTAACCTTGATCCTGGTCCTGCAGTAGTAGTACCAGCACAGGGGGCAGTGCAGGACAGGATCCAAAAGAATGGTCTGGTTAATCTGGTGGTGTATCTGTAGGAGCAGCAGCCAAAATCCTCCTTTGTAAGCAAATATTTTCCTTGGGGAGAGAGGGGTATTAGTTCTCTAAATAGATCCAAGCCTCCTTTCTGGAATCTAACTGGAGGCTGGCATTGCCAGCCAGGCAGGGAGTCCCTCTGAACAGTGCAGCTTTATGGTGTTTAGGAAGGTGCAACTTCCAACAAGGTGTCAAGGAAACATGCAGCAAGCTGGCTGCCAAAGGGGACAGCCACCTTGGATCGGGTTTTAGCACAAGTGGGATGGGCAGCATTTCTTTGGTCTGATTTTCCACCTGTGTCCCCTAAACCATTTGTAGCTGTGCATACCTTTAGGGTGTTGTGAAGAAATGTGTTTGCACTGAATGTTAGCCTAGTTTCAGTTAACAGTATTTGGAAATGCCTGGCTGACAGAAAGAAAACACTTCTCACCTAAGGATGTGGTGAACCTTGAAAATAGGCTACCAGGTTAGCTTAGTTACTCACTGCTCCCGAAGGTAACAGGATGTGCCTGTAAGAAGGCTGGAGAGTTGCTGTTGAGGCTGTTGGCAGAACAGATGGGAGAGAAAGGAGGATTTTCAGTGGTGACCAGGAAAGCTGCCTGACATACCACAACATAGTGGCAAGTTGCCTGAATCCTCTGTCTCTGGTAGATTTCTCAGCCTGTAGCTCCCAGTTGCTCTGCTTCCTCTGCGTCTGCGCACATTAAATGTTTGTTGAATGCTTGTAAGAAAATTAGGTGATGATATTCCCTGTTCTTATCTCCAGAAGTTTCCATTACTAACCTCTCTTACCTAGTAGCAAACCAAGGAAATAAAGTATAAAATAGTGTAAAATTAGCTCTGTAAGTGCAAAAATAGTTATATCCCTTGGGTGACAACAGTACTCATCAGGAAGTATTTTTTTAACTTTTTTTTCCTACTTCAAGTACCTTGCACTGACACCTACACCTTTCTCACTCCAATGCAGGAAACAGATCTGAGCTCTTGTGTAGGTAGTTCAGTGGGGGACGTCTGTGTAAAGCACAATAATGGCTCATAAATTCAAAGGTAAGAATTACAGAGATAGACTGCAAAATAAGCTGGGGGGTGTGATGTAGTGAATGTCCTGGCATTGCGGTGAAGGTTTTGATGGTCTGAAAAAGGGCATAAGGTTATCTGGAAAAGGAAGGTAACAAAAAGCATTAGTGATAAGTAGCATTACAAGTGGTCTGTATTACAGGAATGAAGTAGCACAGGTCCTTCACTTTCAGTTTTAAGAGCTGGGTGTAGTTATTAATAGAGAAAAAGAGGTTAAAATGGATTTTCCTGTTGTCTGAATCTAGACCTATTGACAAACAAAAGCATGTGCAATGTATTCAGCAGGAGGATGATTGAGACACTGCTTCTGTTGATGAAGCACATATTTGCAAAATGATGTTACAGCCCTTATTTCAAATGCAGATAATAATGAGTATGTGATGCTTTCCCACTTTGGTCGGCAAATCGAAACACATCACAATACACGAACACTTGTGCTTTGTAACAAGAATCATCTGTGTATGCACAGATATATGCTGTAATCCAGCCCTGACACAAGTGTGGAGCTTTCAAAAGGGCTGGCAAGACGAAGGTGGGCTGCAAGACAGAGCAGGCAAAGGGGCTTGTTTCAGCTTCTGGGCTCAGGTTTGTGATATTTGGCCCTTGACATGAACACACAAGGGTGCAGGTCCACAGCACCTTTATCAGATCTAATTCAGAAAGAGCTGCCTTCAATTGCTGCTTCAATTGCCTTCAATCCCACGCCATCCCTTGTGCCAGCAATAGCACCCATGTGATTGCAAGCTGACCCAGTTCAGGGAGTCTCTCTGGGCAAACGCTTGTCCCTTCTTCCCTGCAGGAATAACTTTTGTCTGGCTCACCACACAGTTGCCACAAGCTTCAGTGCTTGTAGAAGGGAGAGAATAAGGTCTTGTAGGACCCAGTTTAGCACAGGCTGATGTTTTATCACCCTGTGAGAATGCAAAAAGCACACCCCTTGAATTGGTTGTGCCACATACTGTGGGTTGCCACGGTTCTGTTGTCCTGGCATTTTAAACTGTTTCGCAATGGATTGTTACCTAGGAGAATAAACAATTGCTCTTTGCCAACCTCACACGCATCGCTAGCTTGTGGCACTCTCCAGAAGTAAAAGTAAAATTCTCCAGATGGTACTTCAGCCCACTCTGCAAGTGTAGCCATACAAAGAGTGTGAAACTACGTGTGTGTGTGTGTCTTTCAGTTTTGTGTAAAACGGGTGGATGTAAGGGCGGGATTCAAGAGCTGCAGTTACCGCCTGGAATCATTCCTGCTGGTGAAAGCTCCCTCCCTCAACCTCCTTCCCTCAGCTCTTGACAAATACCATGGAGCTGCTGAGACAGGTTAGCTGTGCTGCCTAGTATGTTGTTGCCTGCTCTCCCATAACATTCTGCCCCTGATTTGCTTGTGGAAGGTCTGTTGAAAATAAATAAATAAAGCAAAAATCTTTAAGTACACCTAAGATGAAAAATACACCTTTAACACAAATCAAGTATTTGCAATAACTGTGAACAAAATGTGGGCACTTATTTTTGTACATCCATTGATATTTTAGATCTGGGAAAGAAACCAGCATTGTCCTTTGTAAGCAGGGTTATGTGAGGATAGCTGAGCTAGAGAGGAAGCCAGGCCAAGCACCACTGTGCTCTTGTAAGCCTTGTGCCACGGGCCGTGGGAGAGGATTCGGAACAGTGATTAAATATAGTTGCAGCAGAACCTGCTTGGCTTGTTTCAGCTGGATCTGTGCTTTAAAATTTTGATTAAAAATATCTTTGTGTGGTGCAGTCTCACCAACGGTAGCAATGACAGTCTCCACTGAGCTTTGAGTCCTGCCTGCTAACCCCACTACCCTGCTGCAGGTGGTTCTGCAGGACACAGTGGTTAGCTAAGCTCCCATACAGCCACAGTGTTACACATCAGGTGGCTTCAGAGGAGCCCTCTGCCACTGTTAACAGTGAGAAGTATTGCTACCCTTCTTTCTTTCCTCTTCTTAATCACAAATTATGATTATTCCAACCATTTTTAACACGTTTACAGAGCGATCTCATGCAAACCAGCCAACTTCTGTAAATCACTCTCATTTTCAGGAGTCTTTAAATCAGATGTTTCTTATGCCCAGGTCACAGGCATATTTTTTAATCTGACAGAAGGGATAAGTGTTCTTTTTGAAGACAAAAACAAGAGAAGTTCTGCAGGAAGTTATACAGTACCATGATAAGGGTAGTTTGAAATATGTCAGATTGGTTCCTGTCCTAGTCCTATCCCCTCCAACTTCCATACACTTAGCAGTTAATTACTCTTCTACGAAACCATAAACAGCAGAAAAAAATTGAGGCAATTTTCCCCACACCCAGCTGCTCCAAGGCCCACCCTGAAAACAGCAGTGAAAAGCTGTGCTTGTTTTTGTTGGTACCACACCTGTAGCACAAGACTCCACCCTGGAGGGAATTCCCACGCTCAGTAATAGCACCATAGCAATATAGCCAAATATTCAACAAGCCCAGGACAAAACCTGATTGCAGATACTGTAAATAAAGTAGAAATCTATAAGAATGTGCATGGCCCCTTCAGAGTCCTTTCACCCTCTGAAGTTTTTCTCTGCTAGTGCAGAGAAAATCTTTGAATCTCCTGCAGCTGAGCCCAGTGGTATCTGCCCAGTGAGGAGAGATACCATGGCCTTTGCAGCTGGAGCAGTGTGGGGTTTTTCTTTTTTTCTTTTTTTCTTTTTTTTTTTTTACAAACAGGTTTTTATCTCCTAAGACTAAAACAGGCTGATCTATGCTTTTATCTCTTGTGGTCAGATGTGCAGTGACATCTTTCCATCTCAGGGCTGTAGGTCAAACCTGACTGTGCTTGAAATACTGCAACACAGATAATGGCTTCACGGTAAAATTCCCTGCTGGGTTAGCTCCTGAATCTGAGTGCTTAAATCTGGGGGCTGGCCTCTTCAACAAGCTTTGTAAAAAGGTCTGCTAGGACCAAATGAAAAGACAAATTAGAGTCAGAGGGTGTGAGCATGGAGGTGTTGCAGGCTATGCAGAGATGATGCAGCTTATCTGTGCCCAGGCACGTTCACATCCCACCTCACCCTCCCATCTGTGCTTGCCACAGAGCATGACGCGTTCCCACTGTGCTGCAGGGACACGGTATGGGAGGGCACCCGACGATCCCAGCTGCCCTGTGGCATGGCAGGAGGGACAGAGGATGATGGAGAGGACTGGTGAGTATGATGCCCGCTGCTGGGGAGCAGCTGCAGGCTGACAAGGCACGGGTGTGGATGGAGCTCATGGGTCAGTCCCACCTTCCCCAGGGTCACGCGTCAGTCCTAGCCCTGCCAGCAGTGTTTTGTGGAGTCAGCATGTCCACAAGTAAATGAGGCAGGAGGTCGTTTGTGTGCTTTGTGCATGTCTCGTAGCTTACAGGGTCCTGCGTGGTTTGTGAGGGCTTGCCAGGTGACTGCTGTGGGCTGCCTGGGGTGGGGAAACTGCCCCAGCTTCAACTGGGATACAACTTACTGGCTCAGCAAAGGAAGTAAAGGTACAAAAAAAACCCTTCTGGTTTCCCTGTTCCCAGACTTCTCCTCCATTCAAAAGTACCACATATAAAGACAGTGTCAAAGCTTGGGAAACCCCTCTCTTGCACAGTTTCCTTCCTCTTGTCTTCTTCCTAAAATGCTGTGGCTTTGTCATTACACAACCACACAGTGTCCTCTGAGCGAGAAAGGGAGTGAGCACGCCAGCATCCCAGCTGGAGTGCGTATTCGGTGCTGCTCCATTCATGACAGTTCTCTACAGACTCACCTCCCTGTGAGACCCTTCTGCTATGAGGAGGAGAAGGGATCTTTCTTTCATCCTCAGCCATTTTGTCAGGAGAATAGATAGTTCCTTCAGGCACAGGCAGCTTTTAAAAACCACAAGCTTTCTAACTTTTTTTTTTTCCCCAAAATGTTTCTGATTTTAAGCAGATAAGGAGCAAGGGAAAACACACTTGGCGTGCAAATGGAGAAGAGGTGCTGCACAGCCAGCACTAACAGAGTTTTTATCTTTAGTAGAAATGTATTTTTCACAAATAGGAAAATCCCTTCAAATCCCTCAGGCCTGATTAGTTAGCTACAGGACCTGGAGAATTAAGGGATGTGAATTCATCAGACTGCAAGCCTTGTTTCTCCCTGCTACCAGCAGGACAGGGACTAGGCATTACCATGGACTGTGTGAAACAGTTCACCCTGGTGAAGTTCATTTGCTCCTCTTCAGGAGGTCAGGGACTATTTACTGGCTGCTGAAGGGAAGCTGGTTTAGCCACAGTGCCAGATTACCTTCCTCCAGAAATCCCCCTGAGGATGAAGCTGAGTAAGCTGAACCAGTGGATGCTGAGTGAGGCCAGAGCAATGCTTTCCTCCTAAAGCAGCTACTGCCTCATGTGACCAAGCAGAAGGAGAAAAAAAAAATTAAAAAAAAAAAAGGAGGGAGGGAAAATGTGCCAGGGAGATGTTCTGTCACCATGTATGTCTCTTTCTGTGTTCAGCTGCAAGGCAAAGCTGGCTGAAAAACATGTGAGGAATGTGCCTCTTTTTTTACATAAGGACAGAAGTGCTTCCATCCCACAGTTCCTGTGGGCTTGGTTTTAATCCTGTTTTCTTAACTAACCTTTTAGATGTGTGTGTTTTCTGCCCTAGTCCTGCAGGCTTGCTGGAAACATCCCCAAGCATTTCCTTCTCTGGGCAAAAAGATCAGCAGGAATGAGGGAGACACCCAAGTGACACCTGGGTTAGGGGAAGGCAACTTAGCTTGTGGATCAAAACTTCTGCTTCTGCAGTGCTTTCAGAATAGCAGAGTGCTGCAGGGAGGTTAAACGGGACTAGAATGGGGATTACGACTGATGATCAAAGACCTTCCAATCCATGTGTGGCCCTCTGTGTCTGTACTCTCAGGGGAAATCAAGCCCTGAGAGTATCTTTCACTTGAATCGCTATGAAAATGGGTAAGAAGATCCCTAGGGAAATTGGTGTTAATCAGATCATGGCATAAGGCACCTTGTGTGCCTTTCTTTGCTGTGCAGGATTTTCCCCCCACTTGCCTGGGGACACCTCAGCACAGTGAGCCATGGGATCATCCTTGCCCTGGCCAGGTGGCTTGGTCCCAGCTTGAACCAGAACCCAGTGGAAGATGCTGCCTGCCTTTGTTAGGGGAGTGAGAAATTCTTTAATAGGCCCTGCCAGGTGTGCACCGTGTTTGCTTTGGTCTGGGTGATTCCCCAGAAAACCACAGTCCAGGCCAAACGGGTAGTTCACAGCCAGTGCTGGCGCCGCTCCACTACTGCAGCCTTCCACAGGTGCCAAGACAGCAGCCTCTCCCCCAACTCCTGCAGCAGCCAGGCACACATAAAGAAAGAAAAGAGCGTGAGGACAGAAAGACAATTCTCCCAGTTGCTCCTCAGCCCACCAGAAAACCCTGCCTTCTCATCAGCATGTCCCATCAACAACTCTCCCTGGGGCGGCATGGAAAAGCATCTTCCTTCCAAGCCTGAGAACAGGAGTTTATCTTTGCAAGTTAGCACAGGAAACACTGCTTTCTGAGCAAAAATACTAAAATAAAACAAATTAAAAAAAAAAAAATCTGTATGGCACATGAATCTAGAAATTGCATCGGCTCAATCCAGGGGTGATGTAGCTTTGAGGACAGAAATTTCAGGCAATGTCTTCATCTGTATCTCTCTGCCCTAATCAGCTTTGGTTGCCTGACAATTGTTTTCCCCCATCACTTGGAGTTTCTGCAAGTTTCTGTGTTTCTGCCCCCAGGCCTGGCCCTTGCTGACTTGTTTTCCTGGGTTCTTATAGATGTTGTGGGTAACATCATATAGTTCCCATCCAAACCAGGGTTTGTCTGTCTGCCCCAAGGCAATTCAGCACAGCCATCTGTTTTTCAGTCCTTCAGAGTGGGTTTCTCTCCCACTTCAGTGTTTGGATCTTTCCTTTCACAGCTCTTCTGCAGTGCCTGTGCTCAGTGCAGCATGTCAGCAGTTACAGTGACTTCCAGGCAAATTCACCCTTGTGAGGAAACAGAAGAAAGAAGGGCACTGAGAGCTCAGCTACAACATAAAGCATCCATGAATCAGAGAAGAAAGATGTGCTCAAACACGTGCCTTGACGACTTAGCTAATTAGCGTGGAAGTGGCAAAACCCTCCTTGATGAACAACAGCAGGTCATGAGTGCTGAGTCACCAAGACACCTATCAGTCATCAGGTGATTTGGGAAATGTCAACCATCTCTCAGAGGACCCACACATGTGATGGCACGTGCTGCTCACAGTGCAGCCGTTCAAAGCGATTGGATTTAACTGAGCATGTTACCGAGGCAATGGGCAGTGGCTGTCACACCACGATTAACACAAGAAGCGAAGGGAGTCTTGCATATAGCACAGTACTGATACTTTTACTTTCAGCCCTGGTTTTGTTTACATAGCCTGGGTGTAGGCATGAACCCCAGAAAAACGAGTTTGCAAAAGGAACGTTTCATTTGTAGAAGGAACCTGGAATTTCCCAAGGTGAGAGCAGTGGGTTTAAGTGATTGTTCATCCATTGAGCACCTGGCATCCTTTCCAGTGCCCCACCTCACCCACCCCAGCTTCCTTGAGGGCTGAGAAGGGCTCCAGCTCCTCTGGCTAACAGCCAGCCCTGGAGCTCAGCACCCATCAACATGGTGCCAGGCTTGTTTTCAAGGTGAACCCTTGTATGTGAGCAGAGGCAACACCTGCCTCCTGGGACAGCCATGCCACTCATCTCTTCTCATCCCTGACTCATGGTGGCCCAGGGGGCTGTGGGGCCTGGAGACTGATGCTGCCATTTGCCATAGTGAAGCAGTGAGAGCCAGTGGACTCTTCTAATTTTCTCTATACCAACAGGGCACAGGTTGTGCAAGCTGACATTTTTCCTGGCAGTGTCTCATGGCAGCCCAGTCTCCCAACATGTCCGACATCCATTTCCCCAGTGTCTTCCTGGCCTTGGCTGCCTCCTTGAGGAGAGCTCTGCTCTGTGCTCCCAGGCATTTGCAGAGAGTGCTACTGACTTCTCCTGCTCACTCCCACCGTAAGTCTTCAGGGCCCTTTCCATCTTTTTATACAGAAAGTGCACAAACTTTACCTCTCCGTTCCTCTGGCCTTGGGCACTGGAAGCAGTTTTCCATCTCCCTGCTCTCACCTACCCCTCCCACTGGAGGTTACTCCCTCTCAGGTGGCTGGTGGAGTAATTAGAGTACAGTTCCCTGTGTTTGCTTTTGGCAAAATTATATGGGCTAATTTGAACTCATCTAAGCCACCCTGGCTGCCTCTGTCTGAAATGAGTGAGAGGAAAGCTCATGCAATCCTCTCTGCTCTCTGTGATATGGGTACTGCAGTGGCCAGGAAGACCATGGCCATCAGCTCTTCCACCAGCAAAAGTGGGGCTAAAGCAAGCTGTGTCCTGGTGTTGTGCTTCTCCACAAGGGGCCAAAACCAGCAAATCAGCCCTGTGCTAAACAAAGCTGCTAATCAGCTGGAAACACTGAGCACAGGTTCTGCCTGAAGATGGGCCTGTCTTAAGGCTCAGACTCTTGACTCAGCTGGTGTGGGCTGTTTCCTGGGGTATGGTGAACACCATTGCCCCTTCACAGCCTTTCTGTTTAACTTGTGAAATTGCCAAAGATAACAGTCTCCAGGGTGAACATAATAATATTCCAGGTAGGGCACCCACCCATTCAGCCCACAGGCGGCCAGGCACATCTCTATGGAAGATGAGCCCTGGTCCCTGGGCAGGAGAGAGCATGAGAAGAGGGGACATGGCATCTCCCCTCCTCCCCTAATGCCAGGGATTCAGGGTGGTGGTGTAGGGTCAGAAGCAGAGTGCGCAGTGTGGGATAAAGTTCCTCAGATGGGAGGAAGGTCTATCATTCCTTCCTCCCAGGAGGGTGCATGAGATATTTTCCATTGAAGGGTCCTCAAGTGAGGCATGTGCCCACACAGAACCCTGTCTGCTCAGGGACTTCCAAGCCAAGTAGAGAGAAGCCACTAGTGAGCTGTACACATTGAGGAGCTGCTGAGCACAAGCTTTCCAGATGGTGGGTTATGATACAGGCTTTCATAGCATACAAGCATCCTGTTGTAGGGCCTTACATCTCTCCTGGTTTCTGTGCCCACATGCTGATTTCCACTATGCTACTGGAGAACAAGAAGTTTTTCCTAAAGCTGGAATGTAATAGCTGCTGTATTTCTGTGGCACTTCGGATTACACTTCTGCAGGGACTCCAGCATCAGTTCCAGCTGGGATTGGATTATACTGCTCTTAATTCTTCTGCTGCTGGGTAGTTAAGATTCTTGTCACTGACATGTGCAGAAGCATCTTCCTGCACAGGTCTGTGCTACTAGTTGCATAGGAGCCCAAGCAATGATGAGGTCATACCCATCGTTTCCAGCATTGGTCATGGCTGAAGACAACACATGGGACTGGAAAGACCTCTGGGTTGGTAATTTCAGTGGCCTTATGACGTGTCAAACTCAGCCTGTTGCTCAATGATCTGTTTTCTTCATGTAACCCAGTGTCCCTGACACAGCTTGAAATAGCCTGGCAAGCAAATAAATTGCAGTGTGGCAAGCAATGTGAGCAGCTGTGCCCAAGGCTGATCATCCCCGGCATAAATTATGGGTTTGCTCCACTCCAAGGATGAGGCCTCTGTGTTGCAGTGTAAGTATAAGAAAACATGAGCTCAGATTGCCTCAAGCATATCTTTGATTCTCACGTTGCACAAGTGCTCAGCAAGCGTGTGCAGTTACTGCAGTGCCTGCCAGAGAGATGTGCTGGGGCCGAAGGAGAAGAGCGACCTTGGAAGCTCTCATGACATCCTGGATGCTGAGGATGGTGTTGCAAAATCACCTGCCAGGTGCCTGTTCATCTAAATTCTACCACCACCTTCCTGCAGAGTTGTTTCTGAAGGCCAATAGAGGTTGCCAGTTTCTGCAGCAAAGCTCCTAGGAACATCCATTTATCCCTTTCAAGCTGCTGATTTTAATCAAGAAAAACATAAAAGTTCAGTGAGCTGCGAAACCTACTCTGCACAGGAGCCCATGTGACCAGAGAGTGATGGCTGTCAGAAGCCAGTACTGACAGCTCCAGTGTGGTAGTGGGCTGGGAGAAAACGGACTGGGACTGAAACAGCAAAAGCAAACCCTGGAAGCTGTGTCTCCTTGCAGCTAGGGTTGCAGCCTGGGTGGGTGTTTGTCTCCAAGCACTTTCATTACTATGTGGCTGGAGCCACAGGCATGCTGCCAAGAGCTGGAACTAGACTGATGGCCTGTGGTTTAGGGAGGTGACTTTATTCAGGTGATAGAAAGGTTTAGGGGTTGAGCATATTCCCAGGTTTACATGTCATTTGTGTTTGAATGGCTGCAAACTCATGGCAACAGAAAGGCAAGTTGTACCAAAATTAATGACAAGCTGCTCCATGTCCAACCCTATCTGCTGGACTAGTGTCAAGTTTAAGTCCAAAGCAGGGCTCAGACCAGCCATGAGTGCTAACGGACTGCCAGCTCATGTGAGTGGGCTCGTGGAAGGGGCCAATGGGGAAGTGCACGTCTCCATCCTTGGCAAGTGATCTTCAGGGGAGGATTCCTCTGACCTTTTCCATGGAGGAGATCTGCTGAGCATAGACCGGTTACTCTGTATCTGGAGCCCCCCTGGATGTGCTCACTTTTCACCCTTGGAAATCTTGTCTGTGCTGGAGCCAAGAACTTTGTCTGGTTGACATCGAGCAACTCTGGCAAAACAGCAGCTGTGACCAGTCACTTGAGTGTTTGGAAATCCTGGACGCTTGATTGCACAAGTGCAGCTGAAGTGCCCTGGACGTACTGCACAGATTGTCGCCTCATGCGTCGGAGATGCCACGTGTGCAATCTGCCAAGCTTACCACATGCACGCAGCTTCTCTTAGCACAGGTGCCTTCATTTTGGGCCAGGAAACCCCAAACAGAAGTAGGGCAACCCCTGCCTACCCAAGCAACTTGCTGGGATTTCTCCATAGCAATGCACTGGGTTCTTTTCATGACCCAGCTTGCTTGCAACAAGTTGCGTGCTTTTCCTCACCACAGAGCCCAAGCCTCCTGCTGGGACCCAGCCCTTTTGGACAGCTTGCAGAGGCAGGCCCTGCAGTGTGCCTGGCTGCCAGCTGCGGTGCAAGGCAAGGGCTGCAGCTCTCAGTTGTTTTGGCAGGGAGCCATGAATGGCACACTGAGCTGTGGGCCCCAGATCTTAGCATTTAGTAGGGCAAGAGTGGTGGATGCAGTGTGCTAGCGTGGAGTTCAGCTGAGTTCTGGCTGAGTTCGCTGTCTCTTTAGCTGAATGTTACCTAAGCCTTGCTCAAAGCATGTCTAGATAAAAAGTGCTGGATTCTCCTAGCAAAATATCTATTCCTCTCCTGAGGGGAAGCACCCACGGGGAGTTGTGGTTATGCATTTTCCAGTAGAAGAGAGAGGGGACAAAATATTCCAGCTATTTCCCCCTGCTCCCCCTCCTTCTATGCAGAGAGGGTTTCTGCTACCCAGTGCCTCAGTACAAGCCTTGTTTGGCTATCCCACTACAGTAAAGGACAGTCTGCAGGGCCTCATGCAACCCTGAGGTGCAGTGCTTTCTGCATGCTTCAGATCAGGGGGACAAAAGGAGAGGCCACGAAGGCCAGGAGAGCACTTTTCACAGCACAGCTCTGCCATGACCTCTGATCCTGACTCATCTCCTTCTCCCTGCTGTGCTGGCCAGCCTGAGGCACCATCAACCTTGGCATTCCCCTGTGCTTGTGTAGGCAGCTCCCTGCTCCCTGTCCTCAGCACCTGATGTGCTCAGTGGACTCCAGCAAGCAGGCAGGCTTGTAAAAAGTGAGGCCATGCAATGACTATCATTAGCACACTTAAACCTTTCCAAGGAGCTAGTCTTTTATCTCCCAGCACCACATCATGCTGCCCTTATGCACCTGTACACGTAGAAAAGTCCTCTGAAAAGAGGAACTGCCTTGTTTGGAAAACACCCTGCAATTCACTCTCCCAGGTCCTGGCAAACAGCTCCATGCTTGCTGAGATGTAGTAAATAAATCTCCAAGGAGTAGCTTGAAAGAGAGATGGGTTTTTTCAGTAGATACAGCTAAGTGCAGGGAAGGAGCAGGCATCAGACACTCAAGATGGAAAGGAAACAGGAAGACCTGTCACTGTTTTATGCACTTTACTATTAGACCAGCAGTTGTCTTCTCTATTTCCCTTAAAAGAAAGAAAAGGCAAAGATGATTCATGTCCCACTCCCCAGCTCAGCTTCGATGCAGCACTAGTGTGACTAAAGTCCTTGCTGCATCATTTCTTTCTCCATCTGATGCTGAGATGGTGGTAGTAGGGCAAGCTGTGATTAAGTGGAATTTCTCAATGTTGAAAGATGTTGGAGAACGGTCCCAGTGATTAATAAAATGACTTGAGGGTCCACAGGAAAATCTGATCCTATAAATTTTTTTTCTGAAGAGCATGAATCTTTTGAAAGTCCCATGTGTGAAAGCTTAAGAGAATGGCATTTGAACAGAATGCCGTTGCCAGCAGGACTGAGCAAAAGTGAAGCCTGCCAGCACAGCAGCACTCCTTCCCAGCAAGAAATCCTCCTGAGATTCCACATAGCTCCAGTTGTTGGAATCCACAGCTTTTCTACCTTACCTTACTGCACATTGCTGACAGAAGTCTGCTGATTTAGCAGAGCCTAAAGCACCCAAGGAAAGCCCCTGGTGCACAGGTGACTGTCCAAATCTTGTTTGTCCCAGCAGACATCAAAGTAGGTAGTTTGCAGCTAGAAGCACCAACTGCTTTAACGCTGTAGGCACTGGTTTTACCAGTTCATATTCCTTGGAGCTCCACAGAGGAGGGGACTGGTAGCACATACTCTCCAGGTAGCTCCACAAACACCTGTTTAAAAGCAGTTCCTGCCCTTGGGACCTTGCAGCCCAAAGCCAGGGTAGAAATGCTGCAAGCCACAAGCCCTGTGTGGGCTGTGACTCCACATCCTACAGCAGCATTTTGCATCTGCTGTTTTGCGTTGCCCTAAGGTGCATGTGTAGCCTGCCTGGGTGAGGAGCAGAAATGCTGCATGGGGTGGCAGTGGCTTTGCCCCATCACACACATGGGGAACAGCAGAGATAGAGCCAGCCCCAGCCTTTGCCAGCCTGTGCCACTGTTGTTACCAAAAAGTGCTTTTAGGGAGAGGCAATGTTTTACTTTCTCATTGTCCTAGGTGCTGTTAAGGAGTAGCCTAAGCCCTCCTATGTTGTAGCATAATCAACTGCCTATCTGTACCTCAGTTTTCCCCACTTGGGACTTAACAGCATTTTTACTGCAAGTGTTTTGATAGGCTAATACCACATTTGGTCAGGCTCACTCATGTTAATGCAATTCCTAGTTTAAATTGCTGCCTGTTTGCTAGCAAAAACACTTCCCTCTCCTTCATTCCTTTGGTACTGATCAGCCTGTTCTGTCCTGGCTTCTCTCAGGGAGGTTTTCTCCCAGGACATCTGCAACCCCAATTGGCAGATGCTGGAAACATGCAACTCTTGCAAAAGGCCTCTCCTGAGGACTCTGAAAACCATGCCAGCAGGGTTTCTGACATTGCACATGAGATCTGTGCGGTGCCATGCAGGGACAAATGGCTCAACAGGTTGCCAGTTAGCAAAAGGGAGATGCTCTGTGTGTATGCAGGGGCGAGTTCATTAGGTGCATGATTACAGCTGCAAAAGAAATATTTCAACAATCAGCAGTAAGAGGGAGCGAGACACTGATGTAGCTGCCACACTACATCTGAGAAGAATCATCCTAAATACAGCTTGATGCAGCTTATGCTACGTGCACAAAATTCAAATCATTTCCTCTTTTCTCTACATTTCTTTTAACGCTAAAGGCAGCCATGCGTGTCGAGCTCTCACTTTTAAGAGCAGATCTTCAGTACATATTTTGATCATGTCTGAATAGGAGTCCAAAAAGAACCCTAACTGATGTTGATGAGATAAAGGGACTTACTTCCCAGACAGGAGAGCAGTCAGTCATTGCAGCAAGGTCCATGCCAAACATAAGTCACAACCACATAGCTCCCTTATACCTGGGCTCAGGGACCTCTGGGCTGAGCAGGTTCCCTGCTGAGGCCTTGATGTCTTGCAGATATTTGCATTTACCATCACTGCCTTTTTTTCTCACCACTGCTTCATAAAAAAAGGTAAGATGAAATCCCATGCAAAGCAGCTCAGTAACTCTGCGCCAGCTTGCACTTTCCTTTCTGAAGAGTTCCTGGAGGCTCATTGCAGAGGTGGTGAGCTCCTGCTTGCTTCAGGGGGGGCTGAAAGCACATGGTGCAACTCTGCTTTAACACTTTAAAGGATGACATCTGCAGCATTTACTCTCATTTTGAAGCTTGATTTCTGCTGGTTGTCACGACTGTTTGAATCCACTGCCAGCAAGTTATGCCCTGAGCTGTGGATTTCCACACACACATGGCAGACCAGTGAGGTGAAGCGGGACCATGTTCTGCATGCTTCGTTGGTCTCACACATCTTGTCTTTGGCTTCCTTCTGTGTTTTGCTGAAGCAGGTCCCTGACAGCTAGCAGATTAAGTCTTGGGGTGCCAGGTACTGGAGTGCTGCAGGGGAGAGGACACCTTCTGCACCAACCATGGGCTCTGATGTCAGGAGCACTTGTACCTGATGGCCAGCCCTGGAAGGAGACTGAGCTGCCACCAGGAACAAAGAGCAACTGCTTTTCTGTCTGTCACAGCACTGCTCTTTGGGCTAAGTGATGATGAAACATTATAAAAAAGTCTGTCCTGTCATTAGGGCATATTTGCCTTCTAGTTCACTCTTAAAAGCCCCATTTGTGATGGTGCTCAGCAATGCTACATCCTTTTTCACCTCTGTGCTGGACCAGGGTCATATTCAGCCTGGGGCAAAAGCTCTCGGTCTCCCTGCGGTGCCAGCGGGCAGACATGGCAAAAGGGACAACAAAGGACAGGATGACATTTGCTGTGCCAGCACCCTGCGCAGCAGCAGCATCTTCACCAGTGCAGCATTTGCCTGCGCACCCTGCCTTGGGCAGGAGGCTTGCCACTGCCTAAAGAGAGGCACAGGTGATTTTTAGTGATGCGGTTTAGTGCTGGACTTGGCTGTGCTAAGTTAATGGTTGGACTTGACAATCTTAAAGGTCTTTTTCACCCTAAGTGATTCAGTCATTCTATGATTACTTTGCTATCCCCAGAAACAGGACTCAGATGCTCTGAGGACTGGGGATGAAGATGATATGTCATGTGCCATTAAGTAAAATTATTAATAAGGCTACATGGAGCCTTATTATCCTTATTTATCCTGTGCTTACAAAGAATATGCAATTTATGTTGACAGCATTCAAGAGCCCAGATGTAAATCCAGTGAAGCAGAATAGCTGCAGAGATTACATATTTCTTATGGTGATGTTAAGAAGCCATGTGTGGTTGCATTTCATGATTAACGTTCTTACAACGCAAGGGACTTGCGTCCAGGAAGAGAACACAGCTTTATTGCTGAATGAAAGCATCTCCGTGGGAAACACCTAACAGTCCCTGGGTCATGTGCCTTGGCTTCATGCCTTGGGTTGAATCAGTCTCTAGACATGGTATAAGTCATGGGCAGAATGTCCAGCAGCAGGACACTGATTAGTGTCAGAATCAGCATCAGTTTACCTGCCAGAGGCTGTACGCTTGCCACAGCTGTGAGCAGCCCCTAAACTTTTAGCACAAGAGTGCTCTCAGGATCAGTTTTGAAATTATCACCTCCCATGAGCTGGGTTTTTTTCTTGGTATACATAGAGTAGCCAAAAGATGGAGTCAATAGGTAGAGGGAATAGGAGGTACATGTGTGAGAGGGGTGGATGCTGTGATGGTGCGAGGAAGCCAAGCAGACCAGATGGAAGGCTGCTAGCTCTAAAACTAACAGAAGATTTGCCCCTGTGTGAGCATGAAGAGTTTAATAGCTATTATATAGACAGTAACTGGATGCAAATTGTTGGCTTTTCAGAGACAACATGGTAAGCCCCAGGTTGGAGATATGACCAATTCACATAGACATTTCATATGACTCAGGAGAAGAGTGAGAGAGGAAATTCTGCTGTGTCACAGTCATATAAGCTTAGGAGAAAAAAAATTTCAGGTGAGTGAGAAAACAAACACCTGAAGTTTCCAATGAATAAGAAAAAATGACATAAATTCTTGTTTTCTGAGTCTACAGAAGTAATCTGTTTCAGTTGGGAAGTTCTCAATATGATTTTAATCATATGACTTTTTTTAAACAATACATTGTTTCTAACCGAAAAAAAAGCGGAACAAAACATTTCCTTTGCATAATGGGAAAAAAAACCCCAAACTATTTTGAATTATTCCACATGTTCTTAAATTTGAAGCAGAAAATTTGGAGGTGTTGGCACTCATTCCCAGGATGCTGTGGCACAGATGGGCTCGCACGATCTACTCACACAAGACTTTGTGAGAAATGTCTGCAGAGCTACTTGTGGCACAGAGCTGCCATGTGCTCTACTGAGATGCTATTTTCTAATTTTGTGCAGTGTGTGGATGTGGCTAAGTCGTCTTGCCTCCTGCCCTCTGCATGCCTTTTTAAGGAAGAGGCTTGCCAGAGCACCATCCCTAGAGAGGCTTGGTCATGCCTCCATGTGCCTGGAATTGCTCATGGAAGGAAGCCAACTGCCAGGTAATCTGCCCTTCCCACTTTGCCCAGACTTCTCTGAAAAAGGAAATGAAGAGTTATCAGTTCCTTACACAAAAGTCCCTCAGATACAGGACCAGCTCACAGAGGGAAGCAGGTGATTGAATCACCTTGGGAGTCAGTTGTGTGGAGAAGGGAAACAGGCTCTGCTTGACATCACCCAGGGCAGAAAGCAATTCTGGACAGAAGTGTTGACCTTTCCTGGACCTGCTCATCAACCTTCCCCTGAGACAGAGCCAGAGGGGAGGGTGCCATGGGAAAAGCTTAAGCATTCCCATGTGAAAAGTGCTGCTGATGGGCTGTGGAGGGAATGAGACGGCTTTGGCAGTGGTCCTGGGAGACCAGCTGGACCCATGTCTGCTGCCAGTGGTGTCCCATCTAGCTTTCACACCCCAATAGCACTGCTGTCATTTCTCCCTATGCCTTCTTGCCATTCCACAGTTGTTGAACACTGCCTGTTTAAACCTGGCTGACTGCAGGCAGCCACGGCTGCCATCTGCCCCTTTTCCACCTAATTATTTCAGTTTCCACAGGTTTGAACTCTGTCCTGAGAGAGTGATTGTCATGGCAAGAGACATGGAAGTCTGAGAGCTTTCCCTCACTGTGGTGTTGTAGTCCAGCAGCTTGGCACCACACATTTTATACTCTGCTGCTGGAGTCAGTGCTGCAAGGGCAGCATCGTGGAGACGTCTGTGGATGATGGACAGATAGACAATATTGGATGTTTTACTTCAGCTCATGAAATTTCATATTTTTCCAATGGTCCAAGGAGGTTTGGTGGTAAGTGGGTGGTGTGAATCTCCCTCCTTAGGAAGGGTTTCCTGAAGCCACACTCTGCACAGCCCAGATGCTGCTGCCAGGAGTCAGACTTAAGGTTTTAGATGAAATCCAGAAGCATCAGCCTTGGTGCATGCTGGTATGGAAATCCATCCACTTAGAAAAAAACTGAAAGAAGTGGGTGGTTTCATTTTGTGTGCTGCACAAGGCAGGCAGACATCCTCACCAACTCTCAGTCCCCAGCTCAGCATGTGTGCAGAGCTTTGACTGGGACATGGCATGTCCTTTTCCCATGCAGAGAGGAGAAACACCATGTGGGTCCGCCCACACCACCTGAGTGAACACCATGGGTTGTGATTTAACACCAGTCAGTGCTTCTCCTGGGGGAGAAGGAGCATCTCTCTCAACTTCTGGGGGGGCTGCATCTCTCTCAACCCCTGGACACTCCCTGGTGCAGACAAGGAGCATTGCTGAAGCGGAGCAGCAGCACTCACTGAGATCTTCTCTAGGGCCTTGGGAAACTCCCTCCTTCAAGCTACTGAAATCCAGGAGTAATAATTAACCAAGTTAAATGTTGCACTGGAATTGTAGCCGTGTGTCCTTCAAGGGGTGAATGCAATAAAAATACATGTGTTTTGAGGCTCCTTCTTGAAGCATTTTTCACACGTTTGGTTGTATTTTGCTTTCAGCTGAAAGGATGATGAGCTTCTCTTGAAATGTGCAGGAAAATTAATCTGAATTAGTTTTAACTGGGAATAGGAAAAAGATTTAAATTAAAGGGGTGCAAGCATATTCCTTTGGAGTAGGGAATACCCTGAGGCTGGCAGTGTGCAGGAAGGAGGCTGCACTCCCACTGCTGGAGACAGGCCAGGGAGCTCGGGGCCATGGCTGGTGGCTGCTGTGGAGGGGTGAAACTGCAGAAAGGAGTGAGAGGGGGAAAACCCCAGCTCTCTTCTGATGGGGACTGGAAAGTCCTGTTTGGAAAACTGGATAAGGAGACAGTACTGGGAAAACCTGAGCACTGGAACAAGGGGAGGGAGGGCAGTCAAACCTCCAAGGGAGGTTGGGAGGAGTTTTGTGTTTCAATCCCTCTGGACTTCGGCTTCTCACACTATGGCCTGATAAATGCGTCAGCATTTAAAGGGAGACTTTGGGTCCTGATGTTAACACTTCAGAGAGCTGTCTGAAGGGATGTGGAGGTGAAAGGTGCCAGAGCTGTGTGACACGTGCTTGCTGGACACAGGGACAAGCTGCATAGAAGCCATCCCAGCTGCGTGTGCTGTCTCGGCTGGCACGAAGGGACAAGGACTTTCCTGCTCCCTCATCTGTTGGGGTCCCCTGCAGTGCTTGCTCTCCAGCCAAGCACTGATACTGGGAACACATCAGTGCTGGAAAAGCCCTTCCTCCATGCCCCTAAAATGAGGATTGGCTTTCATCCAGGGATAGTGTCCACCCTGACAGCCCTGTGCTCCATTCTGCAATTCTTTCCTCTAGGAACAACCAGATGTTTAATTATTCCCACAGCTCAGCTTCTGCAGAAAAATTATCTATGCTGGGCCCTAGAATGCCACAGAGTCTACCAACACTGAAGATTCTCCATTAAAACAAGTCACAAATGATACTTGTCCTTCTCCTCAGAGATAATGATGTCTTTCTTCAGGTTTTGTTGCCAGTTCCAGCTTTTCCTTTCCTCACTCAACCACCTTGCTCATTGAATTCTGAACTGGAGCTGTGGAGCAAAGCCACCAGCAGTGGGACTGCCACTCTTGGAGCTAGATTAAGGATCTCATTGGCTTCATTGCCTTCTGGTGCATTGAGTCCTGTTGGGGCAGGCAAGTAGATGTGTCCACCAGCTGGATGCAGGTTTAGTGGTTGGTGAACACTGTCTGTTGGCCCTTGACTGTCCCTGTAGTTTTTCTGGGTATGTAAAATACTAAGTAGTCATTAGGGACCTTTTCCCTAATGTCGAAAGGCTGAATGATGAGGAGGGCAACAAGAGTTAAGTTAGGACTGTGGCCACTCATAATGCCCAAACACATCAGCAGGCAGATGGGTAGGCAATTCCTGTGACTGCCTGTCCCACCTCTCTCTGCTGAGGGAGATGAGACACCCACACCTATGTACTAAACAGCCCACACAGGCCAAGCTGTGTGAGAGGAGCACACTGTTCCATGACCTGAGAGTGGCAGAGTGAGCAGGCAGAGAGGGAGATTAAAGGTTTTTGCTTGTGACTGCAAAGGTCAGGCTGGTATTGGAGCCAGTGGGAGGACACAGCCTTCCCATGCGTGTCCTCAGGTGCAGGGACCCCACTTTTGCCCTTGCTTTTCACACTTTCCGAAGCTGTGGTGAATGGAAGAGAAGGTTTCCCAGTTTACTGGGGGAAGATCAGGCCCTGGACTCTGCTCTCCACTATTGCTGCCCTGGAAGCCTGCATTTCATCTGTAGCCACCATAAGGCTCTTGTTAAATTCAGAGCTGATGCTGAGTAAGATGAAAGGCAGGAGAGCAGGGACTTAAGGTGACCCCTGGGTTGTGGCTGGGACAAAGGAGGCCTGCAGAAAGCCAGAATGTGAGAAGGAAGAGGAGGGTGTGGGAGGAAATCAGCAGTTCAGCACTTTGTGAGCAATATGAGGAAGTGTGGGAATATCCCTGTGGGATTGTCAAAGACATTGACAAGAACGGGCAGTAGGGAAAGTCTGGAAACAGAAATTCAGCATCATGCTGTGCAGCGTCATGATGGGTAAATGAGTTCATGGTGAGCTGGTGTTGCAGGAGAAGAGGGAGGGAGGACCTGCAGAATGGTGTTTACCCTGGAAGAAAGAAAGGATCAAGCAGAAGAGGATATGAGTGCTAAGGGCACTAAGAGTGAAGGACACAGCGATGGCAGGAGCTGAGGAAAGAGGCTAATGGGGAGAGGGTCAGCAGCAGGAAACTGAACTTCAAAGGACCTAGATCTGCAGCAGCATGGCTGCTCTTGTAGCTTGCTGAGCCACTCAGGGCAGGTGGCAAAGGTTCTACAAGAGAATTTTGAACCCGGGTCAGCAGAAAGAGAAGCAAAACCAAGCAAGGGTGTTGTGGTAATAGCAGCCATGGTGGATGAATAAAGAAAAAGCAATGCTAGCAGAATAAATATGTAAGGAGTCTTTGGAGTCCTACAAATGGAACTGTGCAACATATCTGACAGAGTGCCAAGAAGGTAGCATGAAGGCAGGTTATCACCAAAGCCACTCTCAGAAGATGTTTCTAAAGGCATAGGTGTGGAAAATCCAGAGACAGGCTGGACATGCTGTAGTTAAGGCCATGTGTTCAAACTTCAAGGTGTGGAGGGTGACCTGCAGTGGACAACCTCCTTGTCTCATCAAGTGAAAAGGCAAACCTCTGCACTGAATAGCCTCACATCAACAATGCACAAATGCACAATTTGTCCCAAACTATTTTGCCAACAAACATATATTCTCACATTAATCTCCATCCTACTCGCTTTGCCTGCAGTTCCTCCACATATGATACTTGGTTACTCTTGCATGACTGGTAGAAGCAAACAGTAGCATAACCAGTGCGCGGTACCTGGGCAATGATTTGTTTAGCTGCAAAACTTCCTTGCACAGTAAAGCACTTGCTTAATTTATTAAGTCATCATAGAATTCTTGCAAGATTATAGGAGCACTTTCCTATGATACTGTTTGTCTAAATGTTGCAATGGACAGCAGAGAACATACCCCTGCCTCCGAAACTACTCGACCAATGTGGTACTACTGATAGCACTTTCCTCCCTCCCTCTGGCCTTCGAATAAAAAATATTTGCATTCAGATGGTATCTATTTAAATATTTGCATACCATGTCCAGCTGTGTACCTGATCACTTCCAGAACACTGATATCTATAGCTGGTGAATGCTTCTACGGGGCCTTGACAGTATTTCCAGCTCCTGTTTTGCAAGGGGGAAACTGAAGTGTAGCTGATGAGAGGAACATTGCCTTATCTATTGCCAGCCACGGCGACATCATGTTTAGTCAAGAAAGGCTAAAAGTCACTTGGGATTCTTTGCTGGTGAAAAACCTGTAACAGCAGGTGGATAAACACCTCCAGCACCCAACCCCAGCTCAGATTTAGCAGTTATCCAGAGAGCAAGGTGAGTCCTCAAGAAGAAGGGTTTGGCAGACTCTCACGCAGCCTCACACGTGGAAAACTTTGCCGATTTGCAATGCAGGCATGGCCCTTTCTTCCAGAAAGATGTTTCAGTGCATACCACCTGGGCTATACTCATGCAGTAAGAGTGGAAGGGAAATAAAAATTAATGACTCAGAATGACAATTTTATGTAATCCTTTCCCCAGTGGACTCTGGCTCCCATGCAAATTAGGAAGCACCCAGTCAGCTGTGGTGCTCTTCCTCATACCAGAGAGCCATCCTTAAAGCAGGTTGTGTCAGGAATCCCTTGGGAAGAGCAAGGTAGAGAAGGGAATGGGTGTCCCTGTGCACCCTGGAGCCATGGCATTCTCTGGCAGCCTAAGCCAGGCCAGGTACCAGCAGCACAGAAGTCCCCTGGCCAACACTCTTGGCAGAGCTTGGTCCTGAGTCAACAGCTCTGCCACACCCTATCCCAACCCAGGGGCTTACAGCACAGAAGGAACATGGCAGGGTCACCCTTTACAACCTGTCTTTTATGTGTTCACACAGTGGGCTAAAATTAGTCAGGCCCTGCAACACACTGCCAACAGATAATCAGGTGCAGGCGATGATCTGAGCGAAGAGATTCTGTCTGCCTGAATGCTGGAAAAAAACACACAGGAATAACCGGAAAGGGTTAAAGCCACCTCCTCCACCAGAGTCAATAGGGCAAGGAGAGCTATTGCTTCCACAGCAGGGAGGTGGGGAGGCCCCACGACTGAATTTCAGGGTTGGAAGGCAGCAGCACGTGTTCCCGGGCATGTGGCTCCCTCTTCCCTTGGAAATCCCCTTTGGAAAATCCAAAGGTGTCCGAGTTCAAACTGGAGCCAAACCGGGTGATGAAAGAGAGGGCGAGTGGGTGCAGTGCTGTGCTGCAAACCTTCAGCTTCCCCCAGCAAGTCCCAGCAAGAGCTGCCTAGTATTGGAACAAAAGGTGTCACAAGGGTAGGTGGGTGGGTGCTGCCACAGCCAGCCTCAAAAATGCCTCTCTAGTAGCCAGGCAGCCTGGTGCTTGGGTGACAGAGGGGGAATCCCAGCCTCCCCAACCAGCCTGCTGTAACGGGTGCAGGAAACACCACCTACATCTGCTTCCAGAATTAGCTGCAGCACAAGGGCTGAGAGCTGTGAGCTACTTAGGTGTCTTACCCACACTGAGGTGAACCACCTAAAACCCCTGAGCCTGAGACTCTGTTGGTCTACTACATGTTTCTTAAAAAGCAAACCAGGTGGATTCCCACGTCCCACCTCAGGACGAAGCAGGCAATGAACCATTTCACAGACCAGGTACAGTAATCTGAGGTTTTTTTAATAAATACATATCTCACATGTAACAAAATAATTATAAACAAAAAAAAATTTACAGTATTTACACAATATACAATTGCTAATTATGACACACATGGTGTGAAACACACAGTTTCCAATGCCCACAGTTAACATTATTACTGCTTTCTCCTAACAGCCAGGAGGTCACCGATCCCTTAGTTTGACTCCTCCACCTGGGATGCCCACTGAGAGCAGCTGAGGTCAGTCAGTTCGGCCAGGGAGCACCACAAGCCCAAATCAAACGGGGACACAGTCTCTGAGAAGATGGGGTGTTGCTATGAGCCTGCCTTGCCATGAGAGGACGTGTTCATCGTGGTACTTAACATCACAAGATAGCTCCTCTGTAACTTAGCAGGTTGGATGTGTAGTCTGTTACCTTCATAGGGTTGAGAAGATTGGCTCTGTGGCTCTTTATCAGGTGGTGTGAATAATCACAGATCTCTATTGATGTTACACATCCCGCTCCTGTATTTAAACACAGGCCCAGAACCTGGAACCATCCTGTTAAAATTACATGCTTCTTGCTGGGCAGTGTAGTACTGCCCTCCTGTTTTCTCCCTCCATATTGCGACTTTTTAAATGAAGAAAGGCAGTCCTTTCTCTATACACATGTACACAGTCACTTCTTTTCACAGAAAGCTCTGCTTTAAAATGCCAGCTGTCGTCCTCCAATAAGGCAGTCATCATATATAAGCTGCAAGAAAAAAAAAAAAAAAAACACAAAAGGCTGTTAATGCAGAACTTGTATCCATTCTGGGATAACTGCCAAATTCTGCATGCCCTGACTTCGGCAGGGTATACAATTTCTACACTGAAATGGTTATGTTTGCCATTCAACAGCACTGACAACATGAGAAAAACAAATGCTGGGGAGGAGAAAACCACCCATTAACTTGAATTTTATCTCCCAAGGTTCTGTAGGTGTCAGCAACAGAACAGTGGGTGTTCAGAGAACCATGTTGTGTGAAGTTAACCTCCGTTCCCTCATCTTATTTTTTTTTACATTTTCTTCTTAAGTTTATTCTATTTATATGCTTGCCCCAACTGCCATCTTGCAAATGGGTCACAGCATAACCTTACTTTATTTTATACCTGACAGTTATATAGACAAAGGTAAGTTCATCAGAGCAGCACCAACAAAAACAACTAGAAAGGGCAGGATTTTCCTCTTCTTTTGAAAAGGTACAAATAGCTACTTACTTCAT
This sequence comes from Megaceryle maxima, assembly GCA_024605025.1. Classification (NCBI taxonomy): domain Eukaryota; kingdom Metazoa; phylum Chordata; class Aves; order Coraciiformes; family Cerylidae; genus Megaceryle; species Megaceryle maxima. Next base: position 42,902 of record JANHGN010014120.1, read on the forward strand.
CCTCTGTGAATTCAGGCTCTGATTCACTGCTCTCCTCATCCTCACTTTCTGGCAACATCTGCAGGTCAGCTGTGGTCAGCTGTTTCAGCTGTTCCTGTATGCTGGAGTTGTCTCTTCCCCATGTAAGCTGATAGGGGGAATAACCCTGGTAGGTCACTTTGTTCACATCTGCCCCATGTTTCACCAGAAGTGACACCAGGTCTGAATTCTGCAGGTCCACAGCCAAATGTAGTGCTGTTCTGCCATTGCATGGCTCCTGTGTGGAAAGAGCACAAGGTTTGGCATGTTAAGGAGAGCCAGAGCCAATGCCAGACCTGTTGATTCTTACGACTGCACAGCCCTGATCAGTTAAATGCACAGTATACATTACATACCTGAGCATTTACATCTGCTCCCAAGGACAGCAAGTATTCGACAATAGCCAAATAGCCTTGAATAGATGCCAAATGGAGACATGTATGTCCTGCAAAACACAAATGAGAGGAAAACTTGAGTAACTATAACCTAATGTCCTATCATTCGCTTAAAGTCAAAATTATAGGACAGGACAGTATCTAAGTTTGTGATTCATCCATGGCAAGAGGGTGTTTTCCCAAAGAGCTTTCCAGCTTCCAGTAATTACAAATAACAAGGCTGGATTTTGCAAAGATTTCTTTGAGGCTTTATTCCCATGTTTGACTGCAAATTACTGTAACCAGGAGAAGAGGAGCATTGCAAGACTGCTCTCTAAAATTCCAAAAATCAAAGTCAATGAGAGCCAGTAATCCAATAGTGAGGAGGCCTACAAGACACTGACATTTTACAGAAATCAGACACCACTGTGAGCTTTGGGCTCAACTCTCAAATGGGCATAACGATCCTTCTCCACCTCTCTGGGGGTCTTTGAGCTATATGGGACATCAACTCTACTCTCAGTATAGCACACCAACATTGATATACAGCAGCATGTCTGTACCATTGTAGTTGGCTGCCTGCAGGACAGCGAGGAGGTGGTGCGGCTGGCAGTACTGTGTGAGGACACTGACGCTCCTGAGGGAGCCCTGCTGGCAGGCAATGTGCAGGGGGGTATTTCCTCGGAAGTCCCTGATTTCCAGGTCACATCCAGCCTTCAGAAGGTGCTCAGCAATTTCAGGCTGATCAGTGATCACTGCCAGGTGAAGGGGAGTCTGTAGGCAAAAGAGAAAATGAAGACCTCTTAAATTATACCTCAAACTTGGCAGCAACCTCTGGACAAACAGACCCCTCGACCGCTTGGCAATTTGTGCCCCCAGTTAAAAGCACATGCCAAAAAATTCAGTTCTTTATACATCCCAGTATACTGTATAGTTGCCCTTTAGTCTGGATGCAATGAACTTGGGGCTCTCCAGGTACCAAACAGTCAATCCACACAAAGGGTATCATTAACATCCCAAGAAAGAGGGATGCAACATATTACATCATATTTGAAAGATGCAGGTGTTAAATGCTGCTACTGGGGGAAAAGAAGCATTGTACTAACACTGACTGGAGCCAGTAGAGGACTTAGGGGACTTCCCTGAATGAAGGCTTTGATCTAAATAGGTTTGCCTTAATTGATTCCATCAATTAAAAATAAAACCTCAAAACTTTAAAAGTTTGGGGGTTTTTTTGTTTTTCTTTTGGGGGGGGG
>JANHGN010014121.1:0-56020 GCA_024605025.1 Megaceryle maxima
TTTCCTACACTTGTTTCCACCCACCTCTCAATGTTATTCAATTTAGCTATAAATTAAGACTTAATTAAATGAAAAAAATATAACATAAGTCTTAAAAATCTGTATTTTGCATGTATCTTGAAAAATAGTGAAATTAATATATGCTTGTGGAAAAAAAAAAACCCCAAACCACAAACTCCAAGCTTATGTTACCTAGATATATTCAGTCAATTCCCTAAAGTGTGTTAAAATTATCAAAACATTTTAAAAAGAACAAACTGGATTACAGAACAAAGTCAGGAGAGGAAGGGAGAGGAAAGGAGAGGAGAAGAGAGGAGAGGGAAAAAAAAAAAGAAAAAAGGAAAGGCCCATGTCTAACTTCTCCATAATTTTTAAGAACTATTTTCCACTTTTTTTGGGGGAAATACAGACCAATCCTACCCTCAGTAGAGGTATCTCCTGCACTATGTTGCTAGGACCCAAAGACACTTTATTTTACTTCCCTAGCATTACATTGTATGTGGATATACAAAACAAGGACTGTACCCCTGACTGCCAGGAGGAGTTTAACTGCAGATATAGATGCCAGTGTAATCCCCACCCTATACCACAGCCCTGGGATTAAAAATGCACGGGGCAGTGTTTCCAGTGAAACAACTTCAGAAGAGCCCACATCTTACCCACAGCAAATTCCAGCCAGTGAGAAGAAATCACCCATTACTTAGTGAAGCGAGGAGCAAGCTTTGCCCACGGACCAGGACACAGGAGAAGAGGACAGATCCCACAGCACACAGGAACTGTAGTTGTTAGTGTGTTCCTGTGGCTAGCTTTGTATTTCAACCTTAAGGTCTAGCTAATCATGAGAAGTGCTACTACTTCGATGCCTTAACTGTTACATGTTATCTTATATAAGGATTATTGTTCTTCTAAGGTAAAAAAAATAAAATCTGCTCTTATGTTTTTTAATATTAATTACTACTTAGCTATACTCTGAAATCTATTGCAATAAAGAGGCAGAAAATTGCAAATAATGTAAATATGGATACAATCTTAAATTTTCAAAATTCCCAAAGTTTAAAGATGTTTCACTATCATTCCCATTCAATTTTCTTATTTCATTTTTATTTTCATTAGAAATTGGAAATCACGAGAACGTAGAGGGTTAAACAAAAAATTCAAAATAAATCCCTTGTAAGAAAACATCAGAAATTAGTTTAATTATCTTTTTTTTTGATAATCTACAAAGATTAATGAAAATAATAAAGTAATTCTTTTGAAGTTCACCCCTTTCATTATGATGTTGAAACGTCTTCCTGCAGCTAACCTTTGTCTAACCTATCCTGAACATACTTATTTATTTTTTCAAATAGAAAAGGAAATTCAGACAGATGAATGTTAGTGCTGCTTATTAATTTCACAGCATTAATATTGTCAGTAATTTATCAAACTAGAGGTATGTGGTGGGGTGGATCAGTTAGAGTTAATGACTCAGCAGCAAAAATATGTCCCTAAAGCAATGAACTAATATACAGGTTCTTTTATGTCCTAAGTTATTTGAGTCCAGTTCTCATCACACTGTAACCCTAAACATTTGCCTTGGCATCTTTATTTAAAGACATTGGTGAAGTTAATGGAACCACAGTGAGGGTCAACCTATCTCTTACAGTAGGTAAATACCATTCAACATATGGACAAGATATGTTATCTTAATGATCTGAGAATACAGCAATGTCCACCCCAAACTCCTCCTATGAAAAGGTAGTCTGCTGCACTAGACTCCCACTTTCAAATATCTGCCTTAGGCTATTTAAAGGAGTACACTAAAAATATTAATGTATTAGTGGAATTATTTTGTATTTTATTAAATGATCATGCTGTAAAAGGCTGTATTTAGATATTCAGAGTGAGTGTTCCTATGGGTACCATCCTTTCTCTTTGTGAAACATGCTTCCTCCTCATCTTCTCTCTGCCCTCATTGCATCATGTGCTTTTGGAGGATGATGACAAAGGAAAGAGCACCATGTCCACAGACCAAGATGATGGCTCCCTAGTCATCTTTCTGCCCACCAGGCAAGTAGTATTCCCCCTCCCCCTTCTCCTTGCTCAATAACAGGCAACAGGATCCACCCTGCACTGGAATTTCACACATCATCTTAGCAGGTAAGGTGCATGTAAACAAAGGAGTGTGCAAACCCCTAACCACTATTGAGGAAGAAGGGTGAGTGTATGAGGTGGCAGACATGACAGACATCCATGGGGTGATTAAGAAGATACAGGAAATCTGATAAGGTGGGACGTTCAGAAAAAAGATGATGAGAGAATAGTGGAAATACTGAAGATGGATTGGTTCTTCTGAAGGGTGGATGAAGAGATGCTGGAGAGGTAGAGGCAGGATCACATAATGAAGAGAAATGAAAATTCTGCTACAAAGTGAAAAAATGGCAAGAAAAGTCATGGTCATGGGAAGAGGAAGACAGGGAAGAAGGTAGAAAGAAACACAGAAGGAAAATACATTAAATTGGAAAACTTGCAAAACCTGAAATAAGCATTAAGTTTATTAAATTTATTAGATCAAAAGGAAATGGGTTTGGAAAAGATGATGCAAAAACTTGGACCTGGAGTTTGTATACTTCAAGTAAGTATTTTTTAAACTTTGTAACAATTTAACTGGAAATGCACTTTACAGAGCACTGTTTTTAGGTATCACATACTATATGAGAATGTGTGTAGACATACTTCCCCCTATACTAATTATCATAAGGATGAACAATATAAATCATCAAAAGTCATGAATTTACAATCATTATATTCTTCCTCCATTTCCCATCCCTTTTTTATGAACTTGAATTCAGACATCCATTAAGCTAATGAGGAAAATGGAGCTGAAGTTGCTTTAGTCTGCCTGGAATGACTCCCAGTGCTGCTTAGTTCAGAAGTCAGTAGGATTTAAACTTGACTTTTTGTGGAGTTTCTATAAATAACCAGTTCAGCTTCAGAAAAGTCCAAACACCCGAAATTCCTACTCAAGGAATAACAGTGTCTATTAAGCTGCTCTCCAAATTTTGTCCCTTTATCTTGTATCAGAAGAACTTCCTCTGCTATTAAAGTCTTCAGACAAAAACTAAGTTGTTTTTTTTTTCATGAGTTATAATGACTTCATTCCCTTGTATTACTGACATAAACATTTCAAAAGACAAGAAGTATCATTATGATGTTGCCAGTGATGGTTATTAATGACAGATAACTTCAGATTGTACAGTTGTTCCTAATTTCTCTACTCACAGTAGAGAAGAAAGCAGTGATTTATCTGTTGTTTTTCTGGCAGCTGTTGCTACTTAAGTTTCTTAAAGCACAGCTGAAAGAGTATAATAGTAACTAAAGACATCATCAATTTAGCTGTAGTGTTGGATCTCAGGATAGGTTACTGCTTTCAACCAGTACTTATATTGTAATCAGCAGTGGAAATAATTTGAAACTGCTCTGCCTACACAGCAGAGATGATTCCCCCTGAGGTCAAGGGAAAGGTTCCCACTGACTTCATTAGGCTTTGGATTAAGCTGTGAGTAAGGAGCTGTGCAGGGTAAATACTGGTGACAGAATCTGGGGCCCTGCCAGATAAACACAAAAAGAGAAACAGGGAATTTTGGAATGCTTTGTTCCTGGAAGAGATGAAACTTTCTATCCTATGTTTTTCAGCTCTAGTTATTCCCCATCCAAAAATGGTCAGCAGGGAAGAAACAGGAGAAAAGGCTGAATTTTTTCTTTTGCTCTCTAATCTTCAACAGAATTGAGTACATTCACAAGAAACCAGTCTATTTTAAATAGTCTTTACTAACAGTGACAACAACCAAAATGTAGGAAGGCATGATCTAGGAAAACAGTCCATGATGTTAGAACCTATGGACAATTCTTCCAAACAAAGTTTTGGGTTAAATGTCAGAATGTACACTAGAGAATTCCATTGCCCATCAGCATCTATTTAGAGCTTGTTTGGAAATAGTCTCACAATTAATGCTGCAATATCCTCTTAAACACAATATATCACTTTACCCCTCCCTTTTATCAAATTTGGGAAAATTAAGAGCCAAGGAATATCGAGTGCAGTTCTTTCTGAGATTATAGTAAAACAACCCTCTAAAAGTTAGTTTTGTGCGGGGACATAGCAAAAATTCCAATTTATATTGAGCAATGTTTCTCTTCCATTTTTTTACAAAGGGAGGGACAACATCTTAAAAAGAAATATTTATATACTAGACCAGAATTTAAAACATTATTTATGTTCATGACTTAGGTTGAACACATATTAACATCGTCACATTAGATATCGAAAGTACTTAACCATTGTATTCTTTAGATCATCAATGGATTCATCTGTGGTTTTGTCTTCAAGCACTTTCTGCTCCATGAGACTTGAAGACAAAAGCAGCAAATGTGAGCACTGTATTAAATTTATTGTGGTATAGTGGTGTTTTTAAGCTGTACTAAATAGCTAGTTTTTACCAGAAAAACAGCATTGAACAAAGATTGATATAAGGAAGCACGTTCATAAAGGCTGTGAACTTCCAGTACAGAGGAAAGCATTTGCCCTTTACAGAGCCAGAAAGAACATTCATCTTTCCCAGTGTCAGCAGTGCAAATACGTGTGATTTACACATTGTAGTCTAAGCTTCTGAAAAAATGTGGCCCTTGAGACTTTCTTCTTTATAAAATAAGAAGTTAAGCTTCCCGGTAACTTTTTTGTTGTTGGGTTTTTTTTGGTGATAATCATGTAAAAGCAGTTAGGAAGCATAACTAAAAAATCCCTTGGATGTAGCCCATTTACCACACCCCTAAGACCAAACTTATCAGGAAAAGAATACAATGGTACACTAGGGTTGCCTTACCATGTCATACCTAAAAAAGTCATCTCGACAATTAGACTGTTAAAGTAGGGGTGCTAATTCAGTGCAATTTTAGTTAATGCTGCAAAAGTTGTAGGCAAATTGGATGTAATTCTACTTTTGTTAGATGATGAAACAGGTATACAAATGAGCCTTGATGATATTGCAGGTCTTCTAATTTGAGTCATTTTTAGAATGGAGTATGTTGCTACTTTACATGTACAACAGATCCAAATGCCTGAGGTGTTGGGTTTATTTTCCCTTGAGGTAACAGTTCCTTGGCAACTCACCATGCCTTTTCTACTTGCTTTGCATGGGAAACCATAGGACAGTGTGAGTAGTTAGTATAAAGGCTTCCTCTTTAGAGAAAATGTTGTGTGTCACAATCAAGATATATTCATATATATCCTGTATTGTGTGTGTTGACGAGTAGTCAAATCATTTATTGTCTGCATGGGGACTGAAAGAAACTAACACCTCATAGGTGCACACTGAAAAAGAAGTGCTGTATTCAGAAAATAACATGGAACAACAATCAGCTTGCTAATATGTGTATTGCTCAAGTAAAATATTACCTTAATAAAGGAGCTAAGAACCCACTTGTGTCCTTAGAGATGTAAATATATTCCAGTTTATTATTTTAGCTCTAGCTTATGCTAGAATTACTCATTTAAATTACTGATGTAACATAAACAAATCTTGCACAGTCCAGTGAGTAAAATCACCAAGACAACAGTTAAGATCCAGAATCCAAATATGGGTAACACTGTAACCAAAAATCAGTGTTGCCTCATATAATGCTTTATCCATGTATTTCTGCTTGTACTTCAAGCTGCTTAAACTACGGCAAATGCAGATTTTTAGCCATTACTGTAACAGCCATGATGTACTAAAATTTCAAAATTGACTTCTACTTGATGGATGCTGAACTGTCTACCCATGGTGTTGATACCCTGACAATAGAAAGCAGTGCCTTGGAAAATTTTGGTACCTACAGTACAGTAATCCCTCCAATCCATATACTGCCCACCTCTTCTCAAAAGTCCCTTCCTCTTCTGTCCCTTGCTGTGCCATGGAGATCTCTGCCCTGCAGCCTCCATCACATCCCAACTAACCTCAGCACTGTTCCTTGTGGTGCTCATGGCAATGCAAGAGGATTCCAACCTTGAATCCTTTTTCCAGTCTATTTTCCTCCCTGTTGTGTTCATAAAGCAAGTAATTTCCTATACTGTTTTGGTTTTTTTGGTTTTTTTTTAAACCACAACCTTTTACCTACATCCCTTTCCCTTCACACTCCCTCCACCCCAGTCTGCCTCACTGCATCCTCAGACTCTGGAAGTAAACCTGTTAAATGAGAGAAGCAAACAGGCACAAACTGGATGAAAGAAAGGTAACTGGCAGAATTTAACTAATCTGTGGGCCTTTCTTAGAGAAGACTGGATTAATCTCTGTGGAAGTGGAAAAGGTGTGGGAACCTGAATGGCCCTGTGGCTATTCTCAGTAGAAACACAGAAGAAAAACAAGTAAGCTAACACCAACAGAAAAAACCCACAAATGTGCCATTAAATTATAAATTTTCTCACAGTGCTGGTGGATATTTGATCTATAGATGCAGTGTGGATTTTAGATTTCATTTTGTAACTGATAACTGAAAACACAGAGTGGGATTCATTGAGCAGATAAAAATGAATCTATCTGGAAGATAAGCTCATAGTTTTATGCAACCATATATGCTACTTCATTCATTAGGGGAGAGAGATGTAGAATATCTATTCCATGTCTTTTGGACACTTATAAGGTGGGGGAACTTGCTTGCTGAAGGATGCAATGGCCACAGGAGTGAAGATAATCAGCTTATTGTGGCTTCCTAACAAACCTGACAAATGTCGAATGAGATGAATCCCATACTTCCTATGCAAATTCATCATGTTCTCCTTTCCCTTTTATCTCACCAACTCTTTAGAATCATCCAGTCAAATATCATATATTCTCCTGTAACTTACAGATTTATTAATTATGATATTTCCTATTATCACCTCATAGAGGAGGTATGGTGTCTTCAAAATCATCATGCCTAATTTATTGAGTATAACTGGCAGGGTTCAGGGACAAGTGGCAGCAGGAAAAACCTGTGTAGGCCATATGTGGTGGCTACAGCTAGGTCCACCTGGCTCTGAAACCCACATGGGCAACCCATCACACTGGCTCTGAAACCTGTGTGGGTAACCTATTGCACACCACTTCAGGGGAGCACCTAGCATCCGTGCTCAAACATTTAAGAAAGAGCAGTAGCTTCTAGGGGCAGGAGGAACAGAGGAGGAAAGTAGAAGAGTACATTGCCTGGGACATGGCTGGAGATGCTCTTGGAAGGAGGTGCTCAATGGTGAAGGAGTTACAGCATTGAGAGTCTTCAGCTGTAGATGACCCATGCCAGGGTAGGGACACCCCAGAGGGACAGTGGCCTGTGAGTGGAGTTGAGGACATGCTGGGGCGGAGGACAATGAGTAAGAAGTGAAGAGTGATAGAGAAAAAAGAGTAATCAAGGAGTGTCAGAAAGTAATTGTTATCCATCAATGCCAATCACATGCAGTACTGTTGTAAAAGTACTGGGACAGTCTCAGTGTAAAAGGTAATGAAAATGAGGGAAGTCAAGATCAAGAAGACCAGAGGAGTGATATTTGACTGAAGCTGAGCCTAAGAAAGGGAGAGGAAAGGTGTTTCCCTTGGTGTTTATTTAATTATTTATGTTTTCTTTTTCTGGGTCAATTATTAGAAGTTTATGTTAACTAGCAGTAAATAAAATAAATTTTACACTGTTTTGTTTGCAACACTTTTGGTATCCCCTTCTGGTATTTATAAGCCATTGCAAATAATTTCTTCCCTCATACCCTGGTTCTGCCTCTGTTATTACTGTGTCATGACAGGCTGCAGCTATTTCTCACATGCAAAAATGCTCCTCCTTATTTCAAATTAAGTCTAAGCATTTTTCAGAAAGTTTCAGATACATTTGTGGACTTAACTAACACTACTAAATAGAAATGCCAGGCAGGGCTAACTCTCTGATGATTTTGTTAATTGTGTAAATGTCATTGATAAACATGTTGCGTTTCATGTGGTTTTAAGGCAACACAGGCAGAATCTTTCTCCCTGCAAATTGAGGCTTATTTTCATGAAAAGCCAGTGACATTTATATATATATACATATATATATATAAACAAATTCCTATTATGCAACAAGGAATATCATGTTTATCGGCTGCTTCTCAAAATAATGAGAAGCATTTGTAACTGGTGTGACACTTTAAATATAAGATGGTGAGATGTAAATAATTAAATTCAGTACCAAAGATATATAACTCTTAATGTATCCTGATACAAGCTTTATGATAGGAAACTGCAATTTTCCAGTGCAAACACTTATTTTAGGCTTAATCTAATTGGAATTGTAATCCAACAATTTGCAGGTTTTATGTGTACACCCTTATTATTATACACACATATTCATACTTGGAAAAAAAAAAAAAGAGTATGATATTACACATCTACAAGGGGAGACTGAGGTAAACTCCAATAGAGCTTGTTCTCAGAGTCACAGATTTCCTTTTATTCCAGAAGAAACTATTCTAAAATGTTTTTCCATTTTGCATGTCAGCTTAGTTGACCATTAAAAGATTGCCGGTATTTCTTCAGAAGATCTTTTCAGTAGCCAAGGGCAGTTTATGTTGTGTACACAGAAATTAAGTGACTAGACTTTCCTCAAATGGCCATCAAATGAGCAAAGGAAAACCTTTTTTGTAATGGTTGCCATGACCATTTATAATATTTTTTAGTTTGTCATCCACTTCTACTCTTTCCTTTACAGAATTATTATAAAAGAGAATAGACCACAACTTAATCCAATCATGGCAAGAAAAGGATGGAAACAGACCCCACACAATTGCTGTATTTCCTTTGTCTCTTAAGAATGATACTGGCATCGAAACAAAGAAAATTTGAAGAGGAGAAGAAATCTGGCTTTCATTTCTGGAAAGTATAACAATAAGCCAACAATGTGTTTATGGAGACAATCAATAACATATCCATCCCCGCAATGGCTTTGGCAGTCATCCTTTGGTCTCAGTTTCCCATTATGTGGTGTCAGAACCCAAGGTACAGATGCTCTTTCCACCTAGTTCAATCTCCTTTCCCCTCTGCCCTCCCAAAACTTATTGCTTATGGTGAATGAAGTCACAGCCTTCAGGAAGGTTATGCTGTAAAAGAAGTAATGCATAGTACACAGTGAGCTACTCTGCACCTTTCTTCACACTGTTCCTAGGAATCTGAATGGTTTCCTGAGTTGTCCTCTCATGATCGTACTTGTTTTAGACTTTGCACAGCACCAGCTCACTAGATACAAACTGAGATTCCATCCCATCCCATCCTCCATGGGATTTCATCCACCTCTCTGGCTAATGTCTGCTACTGCAATGCCATCAGGCTGGGGTTGTGACAGGGCTCAAATCTTCATCTTACCTCCTCTTCTGATACTGAACCTGCGTTCCTCCTTGGGTTGAAACACATATTTCATAATCTTTCTCTCTATGAAACACCCTTGTAACATGTTGGTTGTAGGTTTTCAATCCTGCCACATTTAGTGAGAGCTTCATAAGGCCTATAAGGTTTTGGCTATTGTACTCTATGATGGGATCTCAAGACAGTGTGGTGGATCTGCCTGCACTTCTTCCTGGAAGTGAGTGGTGTCTAGAACACCTCAACAAGGCCTTCAACCTATACTGGCATATTCAAGACACAGACTAGAAGCAGATCACTCAAAAGGTCTGCTAGATAAATCAAACAATGATCAAAGCATTTGAAACGAGATTTTCTGTTGCCTGCTCTTGTCTTTGAATGGCAAGACCTTTACTTAAGGCCCAATTTCTAGTCCAGAATTTTACAGCAGCTTACTATACAACACTGAGCACTACTGTTCCCCTTGGGTGTCTATAAACTACTTTCTTTTTATTATTTGCCTAGTCTCTGCTTTCCTCATAGTGCTCCTAGTGTCCTATTTGTGCTCTCTTTCACTCTTGTGTTGTAAGCATCTCCCATGTTAAACTTGCTTGCTTTTAGCCATGGTGAAAACTTTACTTTCTTCTGCAGGGTTTTGTGGGCTGAGGCAGCCTTGACAAGACAAGAAGGTAAGCTGCTTTTTTTCTGCCTTCCAGCCACAGTCCCCTTAAGCAAACACACAGCATTATGGCCTCTGGGGAAATCACCTTTCTTATACACACACAATCTGTATGATCCAACAGCTTAGAAGGACTATTTTTAAGGAGATCTGAAAACAATAATGTGGCACTGTTCTTATTCTCTGCAGGTCTTCTCGGAGATAATGGGATGACAGCCATGTGCGTATAATCTTCCACCATATAGTATAAGAGATTAGAGATATGGATTTTGAAGAAAATTCTTTATTACCCTTCCTTCTAGGCTAAACCTTTAGTATTATCTTTCTATTGAGATTTTTTTTCTTGGCTGGCTAGTATAGTCACAGGAGAGCTTCTAAAAATTTTGGATGCATCAGCTTCCTTCCAAAGTCCTTCTTTGTTTTGTCAGAATGGCAAATAAATTAACACACACCAACAGCAAACTTTACTTGACTTTATTCCATCACTGTAGGAAATTATGCTATTTCCTCTGCATGGTCCTGTCAGCAGGACACAACAACACAACCCTTGCCTTGGTAGGAGCTACAGCATACATCTGAGTGCTGTATCAACGTGCATTTCTATCTTGTCTTCTACCAGTCATGTCAGCAAGAAACATCCCTCCAACTTCTAATTAAATGGAAATAAATTGATGATATATCTGAAAAATACCTCTGGTTTCCATTATGGAAAGCGGAAACCTATGAATAGTCAGGGTTCCAGCTGAAGGACAGTGGGATTGACATGCAAACTCTTTATGGAGACCACACATGCACATTTGTGTTATTAACATATTGCAAAACTGTTATTTAGATTGTTGCTGTTTTCATCCATGCCAGTGTGATTAAGATTTCACAGCTAGCTACACTAGCATGTGTTAAAGACACATTCTTACTTTGCTGAGTGGACATAAAACTAATGAAATGACCGGAATATTGCAAGGACAAGCTATGGAGGCTTGCGTTTGCTGTCTTTTTGATGACTATGACCTTCTAACACAAATAGTTCTCTTTGCAGGAAACGCAACTACCACTGAAGTTTAAAGATGCTGTGAGGATATGCCAGAACAAATGTGAGTTTTTTTATTGATATGTACTGAATGTTGAACTTGTCAGAGCAAGTCACAGTGAGAATCACCTATAGTGGCGCTTGGCATTTTTATCTGATATACAGCAGTCACCAATTAAGCTAAGATTTCCATTTGTGAATGGGGTGAAAACATTTGTCTGGCTGCATTAAAAAACTGTTTACCCCTCTGTTCAGAAAAATTTAAAAAAAAAAAAAAATTTCCCTGCCAACACATCAGTGTTCAAAATTAAAGTTTTTAATTCTCCCCTAAACTGGCCCTAGGTGATGGGCCATTTTTCATTTACAGTCATTACGGGGCACATGAAGCAATTTATGAAGTGCATTTCATCACTCAAGTAACAAGTTCTTAAGTGTGACAGAATTTAATTTTTCCATAAATGCTATGCCAAATATAACTTTTGTCCTGTAAGTGGCTATCATTCCTCCATTTTTGCTTCTAATTGCTTCAAGTCAACGCTTCTGACATTTCTGTTCCTTTTCCCATTGTACATGAGAATTTCAAAGCTGAGGCTTTCCAATCTGAAATATTTTTATGTATGGTTTAGTAGTTTGTGGAGCAAAGTATGTGCAGAAGAAAACCATGTTTTTGACAGTAGGTGGAAAGGGGCAGGGAGAGCACACACAGGGCTCCTTTTCATTAATTCATTTTGACTCATGCTGTCCCTCCTTTTGCTGGAACTCTTTTTAAGAATTGGAATTTCCTTTGGAAGATCTTGCAGGTGGTTGTAGTGCTCACTAGTTGGCTATACTATTTTAGACCTTAATTGTTTATTTAAATTGCTTGCCAATTTGCAAGTGATTTGCAGTTTTTTTCCACTATTGAGAATGCCTGGTGCAGTCTATTTCATGTGGGCATGTACTACCTGGCTTTCATTAGAAAAATATTTTATAGAGGACAGCACAAGGCTTTAATTATTTTGTTGATTTCATTGCACTCCACTAGACACATAGGATCCTTGTACATATCTTGCTTTACTTCTGTGCTTTGTTGCAAAAGACATTTTGGCTAGATGCAACTATCAATCTATACCTGTTCATTAATTTGGCAGTTTTCAATGAAAAATTCTACACAGTATTATTCATTAAGATTGGATTAAAAAAATAGAGACATCAAATATAAGGCTAATTCCAGAGGTAAAGAACACACTCTAAAAATGTTTAAAAGGATACAAGCTTTTTTTTTTTTTTTTGCATGGAGAGATTGTTGCACTTCCTCAACTGGTGCAATCATACCCTAGCACTGACCTGTTAATACTGAAATAATATACATCCATCTGGAGGGAACACTAAACTATGCTAGCAAAAAAGTATATTGATGTTCCCAAAAAGCATTGTATTAATGTAACTCCCTAAATAATTGTGCTAAAATAAAAATCAGAGATCCAGCCCTAAGGTGTCACTGAAGGGTATTACCAAAAAACTATATATACCTAATGCTAGCTACCAAATCAGCTACAGAATTACCAGATTTGATGTAATAACTATTCAATAAAACACAAACAAACAAAGACAAAACCAGCAACAACTAAAAAACCCAAACAGAGCTAGGACAACAGAGATATACTGTTCCTCCCAATATTAAAGTCACTTGCAATTGTTACAATACTCAGCACTGAGATTTAATTAAAGAGATTCAAACAGGCAGTCTCACAGGAGGAAGAGACTTAAGGAGCAGCATAGTGTTAATTTTTAGGAAGGACATATTTTTCATGCCTAATCTACTATTTCCAGTTATTGTTTACAATTCTTTCACGACAGAGCACTGCTGTTAACGAAACCATTTGTGTTTACTGCCTTTAACAAGTCCCTTGAAAACTGACATCTTCTTTATCTTCTCTAGAACTAATAATACTAATATATCAGTTATTAAAAGCAGGTTGTAGTTCAGACAAAGCCAATCAAATTCAGCTTCAGTTCAAAGGACAAAAAATCAAGGCTCACAGAGCAATGCTGTGCAAGTGAAAATGTCAGGCTCCACTGGAAAGTAAAGTAGATATATACAGAGCCTTAACAGGAGGTGAGCTAAGTACAGCTGAGAACTCCTACACCTAGCAGAGATGTAGGAAGTTCTTTAGATTTTTTTGTGGTAAATCCTCTATCTTCCTCACTTCTTCAGGTAACACTCAAATTATAGTTTCAATTCATCTTTTCTCACTTAAAAAAATACCTTTTGCACTAGAATCAACTACTTTCTCTAACAGGTATTTAGGTACCATCTGCAGACTGGATACAGCTTTAGCAAAGTTTCTGAATCAAGTTTAACTGCTGACAGGGAACTTGTTATCTGGAACTGAAGATCAGAAGCATAGTTTTGGAAAGCTCACCTCCCTAGGATAAATTTAGCTTTGATGGATAACCTTTTCCACCAGTGCGTAAAGGTGCAAACCAGAAATCAGTGAGGAAAGCACAGTGCAGCTTTTCATGCGAATACGCTGCATGAAGGTGGCTCATTTGCTTCGGTGAATTTGAGCAGAATTTCAGCTGCATTGTGTTTGAAAATTGCATTTAGCAGTATTGTAACCACATGATACAGAGATGAAATTTATTATAATTAATTTTTTTTTTTTTTTAGCTTAAGTTCTGCATTGGTATCAAAGTCTGAGAGGTCATAAGGACTTCTTCCCGCAAGAACACTGTCCTTTGAAAAGTAAATTACTTGAAGTACAGGCAATTAATGTGAAAACTTCACTTTTAAAATCTTTAAATATAAAAAGGAAATACTTATTCCATTTGGAAAAATAGCAATTGGACTAGATGAACACTGTAGGTCTGAAATAGTCCATTCTGTTTCTGTTTAAGGCATATGTTGCTGAAGTATAGATGATGTCAAATACTTCTCTACATATGATTTGTTAGTATGCATGCAAAAAAACCATGCAAAAACTGCATGATTTTCCCATTGAAAACCATAAAACATTTACATAAATTAAACTGGAGTTGGTATGGCTTCAAAGGTGTTTCAGTGCATGTCAGTTTCAAAATTGAACAATTATTGTATCACAATAAAAATGATCTTCAAAGGCATTTTGATCCGAGGGAAAAAATAGAGCATGACCAGTTTCCATGCTAGTAGAAAATGCAGATTTAATGCATTAAAAATAATATTCCTAAAGTAAGCTCTTGCCCAGTAAAGAGCATCACCAAAACACTTAATCTGACAGACAAAGGAGTAATTGGGGACACTGTTACTTTACCTTTCAGAGGAACCTATTCAGCAGTCTAATGGAATGATTTAAGTGTAAACTGACTACTTAAACAGTAATGTAGAGAGACCAATATTTTAATAAACCACTTGTTGCAACCATCCACAGTACGGATGGTAGCAAAGCACCCTGACACAGGCTTCAACTGCTGTACTAGCACTCCTAACCTCAGGCCAGCAGGGATAGCCAGCAACACTGAAATCCAAGCCAGCACAATTTTGCTGTTAGCAGTATTTAAGAGAACTTAGAAATGGCTACTTTTGCTACAGTAATGCTCCTCACTTGAAGTTAAACCACCTTCCAAAATATGTCCTTCCTTTGCACACAGAAACAAAGAGCTCCCTTTTGCCTTTATCAGTTGGTCTAAATATTCAGAATTTCAACAGCATGGGGAGTGGGAAAGGGATATTTACTCTATCTAACTTGAAGCACTTAATGTACTTCCTTCCCTCTCCTTGTCTCCAGTGTCTGCGAGGTTTGTATTTGCCACTGCTATAGCACTTCTGTCTCCTCTGGGAACTAAACACCAGAAACAGCATATTGCCTCTAGCTTTCTGATAAGCAGCGAGGAAACAGGATTTAAGTTCACATAACAGGTACTCGGCCAATAATTTCTCACAAGTGATAGCACTATTAAATTAAGCAAGGAAAATGTGTTTATGTGTACCAACAGTCATTAATCTACTTCAAGTCATCTACAGAGAAATGCTTGAAGGATCAGGTTCTCATTTACTTCATTGATTTTGTTTTCTCTGCACACACTTATGCAAGATTATGATGTAAGACACTATCAACAGTTCTGGTGAAATAACAACTGAGGAGACATGTCAGAGAATATCACTTGGTTTCAACAATGCATTTGTGTGGTATTTTGAACACAGAGAATAGTTATCTATCAATGAAATGCGATGGTTTTGCATTTCTATGGGCATTTTAGGGTGGGCTATAATGATTGTGTATCATGTTGTAATATATTGCCATACATAATATTGTATCATATTGTCATACATGGAATTAATAATTGTTCCCACTTGGATATAAGAAGACCTAGAAATAGAAACGGTGACAAAAATGCAATTTATAATTCTTGACTGGGGAAAATGTGCAATAAATTCCACACAGCTCCATACTGTTCCTTCAGCAGAATTCACATTAATGTCCTTACAGTTTATCCTTTTCTTGTACACGCAGTAAACTGAATACAGTCCTACCTTATGACATGTCATTGTATTTCACTGTGGCTACTTCTTAGTGAAGTCTTCAGTTGCACAAGAGAGAAACTGGAGGGCAATTAAAGCACCTGCTTATTTGGTGTATTTGAAAATAACTGTTGCACTACCTGTGGTCATTCTCAGATTATGTTTTTGTGCATCTGTACAGAATTTGTGTGTTAAAAGTATGTGATTTTAATATTGACATTCTGGAGAGTTAAGGATATATAGGTATTACTTCCTTACTTCACTTGGACAATGCAATAATTCCTGTTACACTTACTTAATTCTTTACAGACCATTTGTCTTGTTTTCATTTTGATAATTTCTACAACGTATGATAGTACCAAGCCTAAATCTATAACCTCTAGTTCAGTTGTTCTCAGTCTGAGTTGTGATTACCAGGCCAGAAGCCTGAACATATTATTAAGTTGTATTTTGTTTTCAAAATAGCACTGATATTTGAAAGAAATTATTCAGAACTAAAGAAAAAACAAAACAAACCAGCACACCTGTTGAATTGATGTATCTCCCACATAGAAAACTGGCGGCAGTTATGCAGGGTAATCACAGTCAGAGTTATGCAAACTCAGGGATGCTGTTAGTCACAGCAGCCTGCTTTTAACTATCCCTCCTTGTTGCATCTGGGTTTGTACCCTAAGGTTTTGTTACACAAGAATCTTCCAAAAGACAAAGCCAAACTTGATGAAAGTGGAGTCAGCACTGCAAAAATACTGACTTATGCCTCTTTTTGCCTAAGCTAGTCTTGGTTCACTGGATTGTCATTTTGGCAAATCTAGTCCAGTTTCATATCCAAAATTAAAGAAAATAAACAAAGATGTAAAAGTAATGTTAAAAATAAGAGACTCAAAATTATAATGGAAAAAACAACTGAAAAAGCAGTATTTGTCAATGTGGAATAAGACTATTGTCCTGGTTTGAGTGAGAACAGAACTAATTCTGTTCAGTGATTTTACTTTTCAGCTCAGTTCTTCTAACTAACTGCACTGTCTGAAGTGAGCAGCCTGTTTTCACAGACAGTGTCTGCTGCTGGCAGTGATAACACACCGTGTTTAGGGTCACTACCAAGGATTGGTGTGCAGACCAAGGCCACTGCTGGATCTTGTGTACCATGGTGGGGGATGCAGAAAGTGAAATGTCACACTTGCAGAGGGGAGCAGACAGAGCAGGTGACCCCAAAATGACCAACGAGGTATTCCAGCCCATATATGACATATTTGGTATAAAGCTGAGGGATCAGGAGGGTCTTGCCCTCTTGGACCACTTTGCTGGCTTTGCTTGGCTTGGCTCAGGTTCTCTTTAGGTTTCTTCCTCAGAACATCTGAGGAGGACTCTGTCTGTTCTGCCTTTGATCCTGATCTGTGTGTTCCTGAATCCAGTACCAGAATCCAGCTCCTGTCTGCTGCTGGGCCCATGCATGCTTGACAGCATCAGTGGTGACAGTGATGTAATCGCCATCAGGGGGAGCTGGGTTCAATACTGGTTTTGTATATATTTTTTTATATTCCATTTTATTATTTTCATTTTCATTAAAGCTGTTCTAGTTTCTTCTTCTAATTGCTATGTCTCTCTCCCTTATTCCCTTTCAGGGAGGGATGTGGATTAACAGAGTGTCTTCTATAGGTCTAAGGGGCTGCCCTGACCCTAAACTGTGACAGCTTTTTACAAAACAAACAAAAAAACAAAAATCATACAAAGTGATGTAATTTTCTCCTTCCAGTTTACAGATTGTTTCTTTTGTATGCAATGCTTAAGGAAAATATTGTAAGTTACGGGGGGGGGAAAAAAAAAAGAAAAAAAAAATCACCTTTGGTTAGTCTGCTGACTTCTAGAAGTTGGCAAGATACAAAAATAAGTGAATCCATTCATTCAGAGGTAGGCTGTTTTGAACAAGAATACAGATCTAGAAAAGAAACTGAGAAATTGTGGAAACCTGTATCCCAGAAAAAAAAGGTAAGGAAATTCTACAGCATACCAACAGTATCATGGCTCTGGCAGAAAACTGCACTCTCCAGGAGCACCCAGACAGGGGTATGCCAGATATAATGATAACTTCCATTCCCAGGCATATCTTGGAAGCGGCAAATACTGTAGAGGTAAGAAGCAACATATCTGAACAAATGTGACACAGGAAAATCTTCATGATGTATATATACTTTTTATACCATATGGTCTACAGATACCAGACCCCAGTATTGCAAAGCAAAATGGACAGAATTATGACAGACATTGATGACATTTACTCTGTATAAGCTATGAACCTGTGTTCAATAATTAAAATCTTCAGAAAAAAATAAGCTTTAAAGCTCTGATTCTTAAGAGTATTTTTCTGTTTCTGTCATCTTTTCTTCCATTCAGGGCAATCTGGGTGTAAGTTCTCCAGCATCTTCAAATTACTGTCTCTTCCCCCAAACCCTGGAAGTTTTCCCCCTTCTCCTTTACATGCTCTGCAATCACATCACCAAAGAATACCTGTCCCTTCTCCAAGAACCTATGGTTCTTGTAGCAATTATACGGACTCACAGAAATCACACTTGCAGCAATGCATAAAATAGCATACATATGTATAAGCATGCTCCATTTCAAGAGAACAAAGTGAGCCATTCACTAGCAATTCACACAATTTTTACAACTTAATCTTAATGAAAAAAAGCTACTGAGAAGTCTGAAGTACTTGCTATTACTGTTGCCACATTGCAGGGGTGGGTTTGGGTTTCTGTTAAACAGTTTATGTGATTTGTTCATGACTCATGGCAACTCCAGAAACCAACAAGCTGGCTGCATGCATGAAACAGTAATTGAAAGCAGTCAGAGAGAGGTAAACAGAATAAAGAGAATAATTTTTCTTGCACATGAATATTCATATTGCATAATCTTCTCTGCAGAGAAGTCCACATACTTATTGAAAGTTCTGATTTTGTCCCCAGGAAAGTGTTAATTTCATCATCGTAGGGAAAGAGCTCCATGGCTCCAGATTCCTCCTCCCATAAGCAGAAAACTTGACATCTAGACACTAGATTAGATATGACAGAATCAGACATTATTACTAAGGTGGACACCATTGTTCAGATGCTGAATCTTAGTTTCCTTTTCATGTAGAAACTCACCAGGTCATTTCTTCTTCCCCTGCCTAATTTGATGACACTAATCAAAATCTGTGGTGCCAGGGAAGGGAACCACTACAGAAATATTTATTTGCATACAACAGATTAATGCTTGCAACAGATTCTGGGATTTAGTGGGATCATGAAGCATACTGGCTTGTTTGCAAATGCATACAAGTTAAGAACCTCCATTTGGTGACAACTGTAACATTCAAGGAAGTATCAGATAAAAATGGATGTGCCATGCTATCTTTTAAACATATTCCACCCTTCCCAAGTGTGCAATATGTTTAAATTTCCATAAGGCAAAATACAAATACGCATCAACACTTCTCAAACTATTCACTTTGTCTATCTGGTCTAAAAAGCAATTTTAAATATAATAGTAGTTAGTAGAGCATTTTAACTCAGTAAAAACTCTGGATAAAAAAAAAAAAATCTGTGCAAATCTTTCCCATTCTGGACAATCAAATGAATCTATGGTGTAATCCACTAAGAAAAAAATGCTTGAAGTCCTAGTGAATTTTGCTGGGAAATTTTCCTCTCCCACTTCTAGCATCTCTTATGTTTCACTGCTTTGAGAGTTCAAATACATGAACCCTCTGGTTTCATTTATAAACTTGCCAGTGACAAATATTAACAACTGTAATTTCACTTAAAATAATGAAGCACAAGTTCATCTTGTTATGATGACCATATAGAATAAAAATGGGAGCTTACAGCATTGAAAGAATAAATTAGCATACATGTCCTCACAAATGTCCACTGCAATAAAGAAGTCAGCAGTTCAATTTTCAACATTTGTTTTCTTTTAGAATCTTGGTTAATTTTTCCTTTCGTCCATCCACTTCTGGGTGGAAATTTCTGTGTGAGTTGTGCTTTCAAAATAAAGTCCTTTTATTAGGCACTGCCCAGAGCATAGCTGGAAAGAAGGATAAATATGAATGTCCACCCTAAATTTTCTAGTATTTTATATTTTGCATATGTATGACTGTTACAATTTACATTTCATCTTCATCAACCATATCTGCTATGGTCATTTTAGGGATGAAAACATGTCTTAAAAGCTTGTATGAAAGACATTAGTTATCTATAACTAATTCCCTCTAAGATGTATTACCTACAATACAGCAGTGAATTTCTGAATTTCTGAATTTTCAGTCATTCTACTTATTTACAATGATACATTCCCAGCACCATATGCCCTATTGTCATTCATGGTTCTATCTCTTCCCATTTCGCTTCATCACAGTTTACTGAGAGGAACTCTGCACCAACGCTGCCAATTGCTTCTAGATGCAGACAAGAAGACAATCCACATGAAATTCTATGAACAGAAAAAAAGATGAAGCCAATACTGCATTCACCAAGCCTCAGTTCTGTGAATAGAGTTATGGATGAAGACAGACAATGGCTTCAAGTGAAACTCTGATACTCATTTTCAGAAAAAACTTACGGTGAATCCTCAAAGTAACCTGTTCCTCAAAGGTTGTAAACCACCAGGTTTGAACACTATAAACTGACTCTTTCCTACTCTCACGACCAGATAGATAGCAGAATAAGTGTGCAGGTTTTTTTTGACAGGAGACAATATAGCCCTTGGTCAAAAGGCAGCAAGTAAAATAAAGACAAGACTAAGTCACAGTAAAGATCCTGTGGAGAAGGCATAAACAAATGCTTCAAACACGACAGACCAGAATATTCAGAAAACTGCAACTAGTTGTACCTCAGCTTATATATTCAATGCTTGAAGCACTTGACTCTCAGGAAAGTGAAGAGGACCACCTTCTGGCACTACAAAGAGGCCTCTAATCTGGTATGGTCCTGATCAGGTCCGATTTCACTGAGAAATCTGAACCACTGGAGATGACATCTATGACATTCTTCACTTATATCAAGAATGTATTTATGTTGTTAAGGTTTAAGACTGGTCATTTCCATTCATAATCCATTATCCATTCATTTTTGATGACAAGACATAATTTAAATTCCCTTTTTCTTAGGCATATTCTGAGCCTGATTCTGTTTGCAAGTCTAATGGGGTAATGAGAGTCTCATGGGAGGAGCTCCATGAGAGAAACAAAAGAACAAGAGTTCAAAGGTAGTAAAAAAACCCTGTTTTATAATTTTGAGCATATCTGAGGTTACCAGATGTCAAACACTGAAGATAAATGGCACCAAAAATGACATTAGGTCAAAGAGGCCAGTCACAGTACACAGAGGATGAACAATTTGCACTGCCTTCCACAAAGAGATCTCAAAATAGTTCTTTTATAGCTAGAATTTGTAATATCAGAGTTCATATTGGTACCTCTGGTGAGATTCTTATATGAAGTCTGCAGGAAGTTGCCTGTATGGGATCTAGGAGACTGAGGGCAAGAGAGCACAGCATATACAAACTTTTTTAGAGATCCCCTAGAGACAAAAAGTATCACGTAGCTATCCCAATCAAAAAGACAGCCTCACTGTACAGGTGCTAAACATGGTTTTCTTCAAAGGATTATTTCTTACTGCAGGATAAATTTTCTTCAGGAATCAAGAGACACACAGCAGACATTAATGCATGTGGTCTGGTGTCCTCCTGGGAAGTGCAGGGAATTGTATGACAATAGCTTTGTGCTACTAACATATCTGAAACCCTAAAGAAATTATTTAGCAAGTCTTCAAATGTTATCAAATTGTCAAGTGGTTGATAGTTGTCTACTATAAACAAAGTCATTCAGTTCTTCTTTGTTCACTCCTTTTAAAGGCTGCATTAGACATGGTAGCTACTGTAATTGGTCACATGAACAAAACAACCCTCATCTGTAGTCTTTTGTACTTCTTGTCAAAGTTCCTAGATATTTGAGTATAACATTAAGAATTTTGAACTTAGCCACTCAGTGAATGCCAGTCAGCAAGACCTTTGTTTTGGAGTGATAATGAAGGAACCTGCCAAGGTATAGATTGATTCAACATACCATCCGTGCAAAGTACTTCTGCTACTTGCTTGCCAAAATCTCAAGAAACTACTTTCAAAGACTTAATAGACATGAGTTTCAGATAAATGGCTGATACTCTCAGGTCTTCTCTAGAGTGCCCTACAAACAGAAAGCCTCTTTTGTCTCTGAAAACATTGTGTCTGGAAAACTCAAGGTTCCCACCCTGTGTTTTCCATTTCCCTTTTCTAAAGGCTTGAATGTGAAAGAGCTTTTAAATTGGGAGGCATAAACAAATGTTTTCTCTTGGGTGCTCTTGAGTCCTTACATTTGCATACTTGAGGACTAAAAGGATGAGGAAGTTGAATGAAGATCAAGGAATTTTGAGACAGGAGACTAAAAGAACACCAGTCAGAGAGTGAATAGAAAGTAGAAAGTAATCTTATTTTTAATCTAAGACTGGAGCTGTGTGAACCAAAGGAAAAAAAGTGGGCTGGTCTGAGGCTTGTCCTGAAGACTTGCCCAGTGCACAGATGATCTCTGAAGAGATGAACTATGACAGAGGAAGAAATTGTGGAATTCAGACTTCGATCTCAGTAGACAGTAGTTTTAATAGGTTGTTAGAAACTGAATAAATTGCAGGTACTAGAAATGTAGTAGCAGGGTGTTTAGCATATTCCGATGTGCTCAGGCTCAAAGAGCTTAGTGATTTGACATGTGATACATGTGGATCTGTAAACCTGACATACACAGATAGGAACATTCACAGAGTACTGCACAGGAAACCGACTGAACAGTACCAACAAATATTAGAGAGTTACTGTGAAAAGCAGCTGTAGAAAGAAACTTTCACATTTTATGGTCTATGTATCTCACTTGAGCTTCAGCAGGGACAACTGCTAATGTCCTGGTTTGAGTGAGAACAGAACTGATTTTACTTTTCAGCACAGTTCTAACTAACTGCACTGTCTGAAGTTAGCAGCCTGTTTTCACAGACAGTGTCTGCTTCTAGCAGTGGTAACACCCCGTGTTTAGAGTCACTACCAACGACTGGTGTGCAGACCAAGGCCGCGGCTGGATCTTGTGTACCACGGTGAGGGGTGCAGAAGAAAGGCTGCACTCGCAGGGAGGAGTGGAAAGGACAGATGACCTCAAACTGACTAACGAGGTATTCCAGCCCATATACATCATATTCAGTATAAAGCTGAGAGATCAGGAGGGTCTTGCCCTCTTGGACCACTTTGCCGGCTTTGCTTGGCTTGGCTCAGGTCCTTTTTAGGTTTCTTCCTCAGAGCATCTGAGGAGGACTCTGTCCATGCTGCATTTGATCCTGATCTGTGTGTTCCTGAATCCAGTACCAGAATCCAGCTCCTGAATATGGTTCCTGTCTGCCCCTAGGCCCAGTTTGGGACTCTCCCCATGATGGTGATGTAATTACCATCATGGGGGTTGGGTTTGATACTGGTTTTGTATATATTCCATTTTATTATTATTATCCTTTTCATTAAAGCTCTTCTAGTTTCCTTTTCTAATTGCTAAGTCTCTCTCCCTTATTCCCTTTCCCTTTGGGGTGGGAGGGGGGTTAACAGAGAGTGTCTGTTATAGGTCTAAGGGGCTGCCCTGACCCTAAACCCTGACAGCTAAGTATTCTGAAGAGTCTGTGGGAGAAATATATAATCTAATGGTGTGTTGTAAAGGGAAGAAAGCTTCAATGCTGTTCACAATGTTCTCTTTGAAAGAGAACTGAATGTTCTCATTTAGGTAGATGGTTGAAAGTGACTAAGAACAGAAGTTGCCCTCTTTCATGACCACCTTCATTACACATGGCAGGGCCTATACTGTGGGGCTTGTGCATGTTCCTGCAGGTGTCACTGAGAAAAAAGGATTTCTTAGCTAATAGGAGCTGTGTTTAGATGTATATGTGCCATAAAATATACTGATAGAGCCTTCAAAGGAGTACTGTCCTTTTCTGCATGTCTAGTGCAATTAGGATCAAGATTTTTTTTTTATCAAGTAAAAATAAAACATCAGCATTTCCCAACAAAAAACACAAAAGGAAAAAAGTCAAGACTCCTGTCTCAAAATCTGTTCATAAACAGATTATTAGATGAGAACCCCCACACTGGAGGACTAGCAGCATACCAATGGATCTATTAAAGCCATTGCCATTGTTCTAGCTGTATTTTACTGAACAAGAAGCAAAGCTTTCTACCTGAACACAGCAAACACTTGTATACGTGAGTGCTCTTACTGCCTCAGTAAGACCACTCACGAGTGAAGTTACTCAGGCAAGTAAGTGTAGGATAAAGGCTAGATGTGTGTAAAGCTTCTATTATCAAAGGGCTGCTGAGCTAAGTGCAGTCATGAGTACCTGCATGCCTGTTTTACAAATACAGATTTAAAATCTTCACTGAATAAAGTATTTTTCCCAAGACTGAGCTGATACACTTGACTACCTTCAGCATTAAAGAAATATTTGCTGTTTTTTTTATAACAGCTTCCAGGGATTTCAGTATGGGCTAGTTCCTGCAAAGCTATATTCACACCAAGAGATATGGCCTTTATTTTGAGCAGTGCCATATCTTGACAGTATGCTATAAATCTAAATATCTGATAAGCTTTTTATATTGCAAATTTAAAAGTGTCTGCATTCAGACACATGCAGACTGTGGCTACTCTACCAGTCACAAGTAAACATATACTAAGTATTACTGTATTCATACAATGCATAAAAATCTCCTCATTTCGCTCCACGCTTACTGTTATTCACAAAATGCTTAGGATACATCATAACAAACATTAGATCTAATAGAGGCAAGTGATGTATCACTGGAAGTCACTGGGAGAAATCAGGTCATCACAGTGTCTCAAGTCCTGCAATATCTTTATTTGCAGTACCATTTCCAGGTATTCTGGGAGATGGACCATTACTCATTGTTGAGCGGAAGCAAAAAAACAAAAAAAACCTTCCCAAAAGCTCACTGTCTGACAAACTGAAATTTTAAGTCTAGAACCATTTCAGTCTCGCAATTCAATCCATAAATTTATCAAGATGTCTTAAAAAAAAAAAAAATGTTTTTTTCATAATGCCTCAATAAAGCCATTCTGTAACTACACGATCTTTTTTCAATAAATAAGATTTTCATCATCTCAGTATCCCTTCTTTGCACCCCTTTCTAGTAAGTAACTTTCAACAACAATGATCAAAATCAAACTCAGTATTGTGAATGACATTATACTTACTCTCTGTACTGAAACAATCAGATCAAATGCATTTTAAATTTGCTTTGGTCTCCTGAAGTAGGGGAGGTTGATCAGAATTACTTCATCTTCCAGTATCTTAATTTTTATTTAAAAATACTTGTTATAACCCAAGTGACTTTGTATTCTGTGCTTTCAGTTTCCCTCCATTCAAGTCCTTCAAAGTCACCGATTTTTCCCAGTTCTCTGCAACACATCCCAGCTTCATGTCATCCACAAAGTACACGTGGCTTAGATAGTGACGTCAAGCTAAGTCACCGCTACATGAATCAGGATGTGTTCCTAGGCTGATCTCTCTCCATTTCCAACCTGAAAATAATTCAGAATTTACTGCAATCTCTTTTTCCACCAGCTTTAATCCATCTTTCAATTCTCGTGTTAATCTATTTCCACATAAGTATTTATAGAGCCTTATGTCAAGCATTACTTCATTTTAAGTAAATTAAATTAACCATATTCACTTTCCCAAACCACCTGCGGTGAAGGGGAGAATGAAGGGGCTAGGAGAAAGCATACTATGACCTCTCATATCCACTTCTGAACTTCAAGTCTTTTGTTCAAAATCTTAAGTAATCTTTTTCTTAATCCTGTTGTTAAACTAACAGGTCTGAAATTGACCACTTCTTTTTATTTATTTTTTTATTAATACAATTGCTTTATTTGCTGTTCTGCTGTAAAATACTAACTCTGAACTTACAGATCCATTAAAGTTCTTACTACTGGATTTATACTTATTTCAGTGTTATAGAATGGAGGTTATGTTGGTCCCCTGATAAATCCAACATTTTAAGATTTGCATTAAAAATTACTACTATATATAAATTGCTGCCCATGACTTAAAACTACGCTGTCTCTGTATCTCAGATCTCTTCATTCCTGCCCATTGTTCCCCAAATTATCCTATCAGTGTTTTTCCCCCACTTCTTCTGTTCTCATTCTACATCTTCTCATTACATATTGATGCCTCCTCTGCCTCTCCCAGAAACTCTGTTTATTTTAGGAACTTGTTACCATAATCAACCCTTGCCTTGTCATTACTTGTCAGGATTACAGAACTCCTGACTATGTTAAGAAGTAGTAAATCTAAATAAGCCCATTTTACAGATGGGTTAACTGAGGCAAAGAAAAGTTGACAATTTCACCAACTGCTTAGCTGGATGTTTCCAAACTCCCTCCTAAAGCCAGTTTGTTGGGCTCTGAGTAAACTTCATTTCCACATACCCTTCCTTTAAATAATATAGTCATACTGCTGCCAAAGAGCCTCTGAAGTTCAAGAAGGAAGGATAATCACTACATTTTTCTCCATAGCACATACCAGGCAAAACCCAGACCTGTTAATCTTCCTAAATAACCCAAGAACGTCTAAACATGTGGGCTATCACTCATACTTAGCACTGCATTCAACCACAAGAAACTCCCCTTCAGCTATGGGAACACCGCAGAATAAATACAGTCAGTGAGAAAGGGGAGACAGATCAAAACAGGAAGGAAAGCAGAAAATCAGGATAGCATTTTAAGGACAAACACAGATCTCTGTAGTTCTTTGCAGATACCATACAGTTATTTAGGCAGTCTTCTAAGTTTTCCTAAAGGGCCACATCAGATTACTTTTATTTATTTAATAAATGTGACATATTTAGTAAGTGCAAAGGTTCTAAGAATGAGAAGGTCTGCTCCTCTCCATTTTCAGAATGCTATCAACTTGTAATTTTTTTCCCCTTCCCTTTTAGAGCTTGATTAGTCTCCACTATCACTTCCTCTACTAGGTTAAGTTTATTCTGTGCTATAACTTATATTTTTCCCAGGCTTTGGGAGAAAAAAGGAGAAAATCAAAGGCCATTCATTTGGAATACTGCAAAAATAAAAACTGATTTTTTGCACTATACTGCCACATTTATAAAGTTTAGCATCAAGAACAACATTTGTCAGCAGTATCTATACATTTTTATCTGACACTTTCCCAATACTTGTAAACAAAGTACTAATTACTGGCTTTGGAAGGCATTCTTATAGCCCACTATTGAATTCAAATGCATTATATTATAACTGCACAGACACATGTCTGCACACCACCACCCTCCTCCAATTCTACTTCAGACAGTAAGTTTCTCTTGTAGGTATTATATAGCATCAAATACTACAGTTAAAATCCCAATCTGGAATATGACCATACTTAATAAGTCTGTGCTTCTGCAACTTCACTTAAAAAGACCATCATGACAAAACTCCACCTGAAATGATGTCAACAATTTGAAAAGAACATCTCTAGTATTACTAAATCCAATCAGTACACATTTGGAAAGATCTCCACCATTTCATATACAATGTCCAGCTCCGCAAGACACATTTTAAAGACTTCTGTAGGAATCCTGAAGAACTTTGGCTGCAGAAAGATGAAAATATAAAGTACTGCAAAAACATTTAAACAATACCAAAAGCCTTTTAAGTAACATTAAACACATTTACTAAAATTACATAAGTAGCAAAACCGAACATGGAATATCTGACAGAAAACGCTTCTTTCCCCTTTCTTATGCAAGACTGAGAACTCATAATTCAAAGAAGAAACTCCAACAAGCAAGTAGGTGGCAATCATACTGAAGAAGAGAGTGGTCAACTGTAACATGCAACAGAAAGGGCACTATCCTTCATTTAATACTGTACTCATACGTGTTGGGAATCGGTTTAATAGCAGTTATGGGTTGACACTTTATCATTCAGAGCAGCTGTAAAATGCATCAGTCAACACTTAAAGCTCGCATAATATTTAACAATGGGGTCATAAATTCCAGTGCCTACTGCGAATTCCATTTTAGAGTAATTACAGGCTATCTACCTACATTCTCCTGACATTTTCAAGTATGTACACTTTTTGAACTATTTTTCAACACTGGTTTGTACTTTTGGGCTATCTGTGACATTTAAAGCTGTCCCAGAGGATATACTGAATGGAATGGAAATGTTTTGCTATAATTTACTTTAGGTATCACTTTGGATGACAAGTAGTCAGGAGTTTATTGCATCAAATGTTAGCAGCTTAAAGATGCGGCTTCAAACATGGTCTGCTGGGCTGTTACAAAACTTCTCAAATAACTGCATGCAATATAAAACTCAGTATGCTAATTCAAGTATTGTGGTCTGAAGGTCAGTATTAGGATATGTTTAGTTTTACAGCATTCATGAGAATTTTATGATAAAATCTTCTAAATACTAATTTATTTTTAGAAAAAGCATCCTGATAGCTTCTCTATGAAATTCTTAAACTTCTGTATTGCCATTTTCACCCTCATTCCCCTCAGAGGCATTTCTTTTAGTTTCTTCCTAGGCAGAAGGTTACACATTTTTAACTCAGCACTCAAAAAAGTTGCTTACATGTTTTCCATTGCTTGTGACTGCTTCACTGATGAGTCCTTTGTTTCTTAGAGGAACCCAGGCAATCAACATAATCATGCCCAACGGACAATCTTTTCTTAACTTTAAGAAATACTTACATCTTTCTTTGTAACCTTCTTCATTATGTACTTCCATTTCATATCATTCCACCATCAAAAAAATTTCAATTTTAATTGAAAAGCCTCAAATTAATACAGCATTACATCATAGCTTGCTTATTTTTCCATGTAATACAAAAGCCCTGAAGTTATTTTACTTATTTTATAAATAGAAACAGGAAAATTTACTTTCCTTCTTCAAGTACTGGGGACTGAAGATGGTATTAGTAAATAGAGGTATGATCCCCAAGTGAAAGCAACTTATTTTTTTATCGCAATAAAATATATATATTTCTACATGGATTAATGTTTTGCATCCTTCTTTCAACTGAAAAGCAGCTTTTCCAATCACAGCATAACTAACATCACAGTTATATACATGGAATAACTTACAGTAATTCATTTTGACACCAGAGTGAGTGATCTATCTTTCATGAAGCACTGTACAAAACACAGGCTTACTGCCCAGTTCTGTAGAGCATTACTGTCAAAAACATTTCAGACTGATTAATTCTAAACTTCCCCAAACAATTAAAATCTAATCCAAATCCCTGTCCAGATTAGCATGCTATCCTGTATCAGAAAGCAACACAAACAATACCAGATGTTTTATCTATTAAAACTCAGTTAATTAAACTACTTAAGCATACATTTACAAGTTTCATACTACCCTTTTCAAACCTGCTGTCAAAGACTCTACAGTCTTAAAAGGATATTTCATCAAAAAGCTGCATCAAAAAAAGCATGGACAGCAGGTCAAGGGAGGCGATTATTCCCCTGTATTCTGCTCTTCTGAGACTCCACCTGGAGAACTACATCCAAGACAAGAAGGACATGGACCTGTTGGAGCAGATTCAGTGGAGGGCCATGAAGATGATCATCTTCCTACAAACACAGGCTGAGAGACCTGGGGTTATTTGGCCTGGAGAAGGCTCTGGGGAGACCTTATTGCAGCCTCTGGGGAGGGACATTTTACAAGGGCTTATAGTTACAGGACAAGGGGTAATGGCTTCACAATTGAAGAGTGTAGATTTAGATTAGAAATTAGGAAAAAGTTCTTCACTATGAGGGTGGTGAGACAACAGCACAGGTTGCCTAGGGAAGTTGTGGATCACTGGATATGTTCAAGATCAGGTTGGACAAGGCTTTCAGCGTGATCTAGTGATCTTTCACCTATCTAGTGGGAGGTGGCCCTGTCTATGACGGGGCCCCGGGGTGGGGGTTGGAACTAGATGAACTTTAAGGTCCCTTCCAACGCAAACCATACTATGATTCTATGATTCAACCAGCTAGACCTCAATGTGCGCTTATGTTTGATTTTCTTTTCCTCATCTTTTTTGCTTTGAATAACAGACTTATTTTAGTCATTGCAAAACAGCGCAGCTATAAAGAACACATGGATTTGATCTAGCAGCTTGGAAAAAAAGACAGATAAGATATGTCATTAACATTATTACATAAATCAGACATGCTTTATGGTGTACTGAATTATTATGTCACGCCAGTTAAAAGACTACTTATTCTTTCTTTTAAACAGCATGGATGGGTTTTTAACAATCAAGAGCTCTATAATTGCAAGGGCAGACCTAATAAAGACTCAAAATTCAGTTTCCAAGATATTTTAATTAAATCCCAAGTCCAAAAAGTCTCCACAACAAAGCAGACAGGAAGAATATTAGCTGGAATTACAAAGCTCAGTGACACTAATACCAGAGATGAACCTATACTGCTTTAATGGCTGAAGACCAGGCTTTTTTTTTCAGCCTCTTAGAAAGATGGAACAGCTATGTAGTAAAGTTCCCTAAAAGTTCATGGCTTTTAGTATCTCTGCCTCCAGTTTCAGGATCATCTCTGGTAAATATTAGTACTTTCTCTTAATTACACTTACATATCCAAAATTGTAAAAAGGAGCAAGAACCAATAATCAAGAATGCATGTAGCAGTCTGTACAGTTGTGGGGCACTGGGTTGGAATACCATCAAAGTGACTCCCTCTGAAGTATCAAGAGATGTTTTTTCCAGCATGTTTTAAAATACAAACGTCCTCAAGAAAATACAAACGTCCTCAAGTTTCCCTCAACTTTGACTTATGTCTCAAATAATACCCAAATAATTTATGTATAGAAAAAAGTCCTTCCCATTATGGGTCTCCCAGCTTTCTCACATACCGTCATTTCAGGAGGAAAGCACTAATCTTAGTCATCATTTTAAAGCTATTATACTTATTAAATAAATTCATAATATCAGAGTAAGAATTGTAACAGAACATTCTTATGCTTATTTCTAACCAATCTGGAATTTTCTCATTCCAATCATCTAAATATTGCAAGACGAATTCTAACTCTTGAGCAGTGTTTACAGTACTTTGTTCAGTATTTTATTGTATGAAGACACTGCATTCAGAACTTTCTAGCTCCATTGTTTGTAAAGTGAAAACAGAGATTCCTACTGTACCATCAATTGCTAATCTGACACTGAAACAGTGATTTCATTGTCATGGATGATGGGATTGAGAACTTCTGTATAACTCTGCTGCCCTAGCAGGTACAGTAATAAGTTGTTAGTTCTTTAGGCAAACGACATGATTCTGTTGGATAAAGGCTTCATTCTCTGCCAGTAATCAGTAACTTGAGGGCCTTCTGGAGATTCTGCACAGCAGTGCTCACATCTTCATATTGCAAAGCACTGCCAGCATATTTGCAGTATTTCTGAGCTCTTGCAAAGTCCTCTGGAGTCAAACGGACTTCCCCTGCAGAAAACATAAGTATTACAAAGTTACTGTAAGGGAAATCTGACTAAGGCTTCCTTTCAAACAATTTCTGTGTTTCACTTATATTTGTGTTAATATTATGAAAACCAGACTAATATGTCTGGTAATATTACAAAGACCGAGCTATGGTGTTTCTTCTCTTCACCTTTCTTTCCATTCATGTAATGTTTAACTTCTTTGCCACTGGCATTTGAAAAATATAAGAGGACCTTTCTAAACGCTGGTATTTGTATGACCAAGTGCCTTTCAAAAGTAAGTCAATACCTTTGAGAAAGATCTGTTCTTCATCTAAGGCAGAAAAGGAGAGCTTTTTAAGGACAATAAGTTGGCTGTAGTCATATTACAACTTGCATGAAACAGGGACAGTGGAGTTTTTTTTGTGTTTACAGTATAATTGATCTAGGTGATCCTGCTCTGGCAGGGGGGTTGGACTAGATGATCTTTCTAGGTCCCTTCCAACCCTGAACATTCTGTGATTCTGTGTAATTACTTTGCTCTCTTCTTCAGGTATAACAGTCAGAAACTGTTCCTTCTCAAATGGATTATCTTTTCAAAATGTAGTAGCATTTCTCACTGGCACATTTTTGCAGATTTTGTATTTCTGTTTTATCCAAGTAATATTTGTGTTTCCAATTTTATGTAAGATGATTGAAAAGAAGATTGATCCCATTAAATATGCCCATTTTTGTAATACTGGAGTACACTGGCAAAATGTCTTCTCATAATATAGTATAAACCAATTTACTGTTATTTTCTTGACATAAGTTAAAACACTGGGAATTCTGTAAAGCTCAAATACGTGCATTTAGTCTTCTAGAAAGCACAGTAGGGAGTTCTGCCTGCCCTCACTGGCAGAAGTTTTAGTATGTGAACACCATCACTGATGTGTGTATAAAATAAAGCACAGTTACGTTACTGTCCCTCCTTCCACAATTCACTAGGAGTTTTAAAGCAAAACTCATGCCACTTGAATAACCTATGGATAAATTATAAAACTTTCGATCATGTTCTTTCAGAGCAATTTAACTTGTAAAAGACTGATTTCTATGGACATGAATAAATAATTATAGGCAATACAAAAGAATTATGTATTTATGTAATAGGTTTCTCATACAACATTTGGTAAACCATCAACAGATTTCACAGGTTAAGAAAAAATGCATTTTAAAATGCAACATAGATTTTATATAAAATATGGTTAAATAAAGATTGAGCTCTCTAAGTATAGTTTTTTAATATCAAGCAAGGACATGAATATACTTAAAACCATTTTTTATGATACAATTTCAGTTAGCTGGATCTAGTTCTTTCAAAACAGAACTGTTGTTAGCAATACAGTGAGAATTTTTACTAAAGAATTTCATTTCTTATCAGAAAATGTCTATTATATTTGTTTTTCCTTTCCCCAGTCTTATTATTTAAAAACAGCTTTTGAACAAACAAAACAGAAAACGTGGGAATATTAAAAATTTGACTGGTGTGCTGGTTTTCCAAACAACCCTACCCCACTAAAAAGCCAAAAGGTAAGTGCTCTTAAGATTAATTTTATCCATTTTTAAAATATACTCTAAGAAGTCTACTTGTTTTCCCTATAATAAATAAACAAATACAACCACAAAATAACTTAGATATTGAGGCACATGACAACTTGGTGGGCACATTATCATTGCAATGTATGTTAGTTTACTGCTGCATAAGTGAAGCCACATTAAATCTCTTAAAATACATACACGAGTAAACACACGTGAGGCAGTGCATAAACACAGGCATACACTTCAGTTATTCTGTAACCTAAATATAATCACAGACTAAAAGCAGCTGGGGTCAATCTGTGACCACTTTACTGAACATCTTTAAGAAATTAAATGACCACGTTTCCCTCAAAGTGGCTTTATGCTATGATGCCAAAAGAAACTATAAAATCATTCTTTAAAAACTGGCCAAGGCATCAGTCCAGTATTCAACTAATTTATTGGAAGGAAGCCTAAATTCACCAGTCTAATCTTATTTTTGCAGTATGAGTTCTATTAATGTTTTGCTGGCATAAAGCCTTATTTATTATGAAATCTACTTCAGATGCTATTATGACATAACTTGAGAGGAAAAAAGTTAACAGTTTTAAATTTATAAACCAAAGTTTACACAGTAAGGGTGTTGATCTTTTGATGTGCTCAGTGGCCTCTGCTCCTATTGAAGTCAGCACCTCACAATGGATAAGCAGAATAGAAATAAAGCAGCTCTGTGTTCCCAAGTTTTCAAAAGAATGTGAAACTTAACTATATCATCTGCACTTACATCAAAGGTGTAACCACAGAAGTTAGTAACTGACAGTCATTTACATATTCTCAGGGTTAAGCAGCTTTGGTGAAGAGGAAAGAAGCTTTGCAGAAACGGACGTGAAGGACACCAATTTGTCCATGAGCCAACAATCTGCCCTTGCGGCAAAGGATAATGGCAGCCCAGGCTGCATTAGGAGGAGTATTGCCAGCAGGTGGAGCAAGGTGATCCTTCCCCTTTACTGTGTTTACACACACATTACACAAAGTTGCTGTGTATCTTTATATTCTGTTCTCAGAGACATTGCCAATGCTTAATTGCATAAGTTTTGACATCTTCAAAAATCAATGTTAAACTCTGAAGCTTGTTCCCACAGGACAGGACAATTATTGAAGAATTCTTGCTGACTAAAATAAAAGGAATACTGTTATTTTAACTTATTTTTCTTCTGATAAAACATTCCACTCTCTTCCATCAGAAGTTTCTTTGCCATCATAGCATTAATCAAATTGCTTCTCCATGTTATGTGAAGGAAAGAAAATATATAATTTACTTTTAAAATATACATTTGATCTTACTACCAGAAAGAGTCTTGCAGGAATATGTGGAATATCCTGTTTGGCTATGTCTATACTAGTACATTCAACAGTGCCAGGGAATGTGTCTCAGTACTCAAACTTGACTGTCTACACTGTCAAACTGCTGGAACGGACTCCAGTATGGTTCTGGCCCATGCAAACTAGCACCTTCTCAAACAATTCCTGTGTATGACTTGTGGTCAGGGCAGGCCAGAGACTATTCAATACTGGCAGCCTTCACAGACTATCTTGTTTAGAAGGTTTAATAGTTTAATAGTGAGTGGTTCTGTGCCAGTTGTTCTCAGTGTCAAATATTTACAGGCATGTTTAATTTATTAATATAGATACAGACATCATGTCTAAATCGTGGAGCAAGTGTACTTTCCACTGTGCTAGCTCTGTGGATCTACTGGATCCCTCTTTCCTGTCCAAAGGAAACTTCAGGTCCGCAGGGATGGTGCATACCAAAGCCTAACCTCAACAAACAGACAAGACCTAGCCCGAATATATATACTGCAACTCAGGAGCTGGGGAGGGCTCCTGAGTCCCACAGTTTAGTACATCTGTTGGTGAGATAGAGGTATTTCTAACTCTACTTACAGTTACAAGGCAACTATAGAACACGGTACTGTTGGCATAGAAAGGATTCCTCAGCAGCATTAGGAGAGGAATAACATCTGCCCCTACTCTTGACACCTATAGCTGAAGGGAGGATGCGTTGGGTAATGATCAGGAATGCACAGGATGGTGACAGGCAAGGGCAAACACTTTCCACTGCTCTCAATGTTATTTACATGAATGCCAACCAAACTGTCTCTGGTCATTGACATATCCCTTCTGCCCTCTCAAACTCCTGCACAACTGATAGTGTGTTTTCTATGCTTTCAGAACTGAGGATTTGGACGAGCTGTATCACCTTTTTGGTGATACTTCTGCAAAATACTCTCATAAGAATGTAATATTTTCAGTTGTTACAAGACCCAAACTTGTAGTGGCAACAGATGTGCAGAGGAATGCAGGCATGCAAGTTACACCAAGTTAGAGATTCATCACTGTGCTTAGAAAGGGTCTTAATTACTTAATTACATGATAGTAGTTATTATGCACTTTCACAAACAGGGTATATTATTGCACTCAATCCTTTTTATTTTTATTTATGTACTTATTAAATCAGGTTATCACAGTTAAGTGGCTAGAGGGAGCAATGCACTGATACTACCCAGATATTGAAGAATTAAAGTTTAAATCAGTTATGACATTTTTGACAACTAGAATTAAATATTCAAACCAAGAAACAACATGACTAAAATTTTCAGGTTATCCAAAAACCTATTAGAACGATTGTCTAGTGGATCACAATAAGCTGGTTAAATACAAAAGCTTTGCTGACAAATAAGGCAGAATGATGGAGCTACTGAAACCCCTCCAACAGCCTCCAAAGCTATTACCAAGTATAAATGGTTCAGGTACAGGTCTGAGGTATTGTTTTCAAAACAATGAGACTTCAGAGTAATATGCCAGACAAACAATAGGATCTGCTTTTTGTTCAAGAGAACACTAAAGGTTAATGTGTCTCTATCAGTGGTAAATTTTGTTATTTTTATCTTTTTAAGACAGCTGCTACAAAAATGACTTCCTCATGTATTAAGATGGACACATCCTTATCTATTCTTATGACAACAGACTAAAATCAAGCTAAACACTGAATTCCCATCATAGCATTCCATTGAATCAAAAATTGGGTTTTTTTCAGTAAAGCTGGTATTTTACCATAGACACCTTTCTCAACAACATAATAAACTAAAATATCAAACTAAATATTTGTAAGCTACAATAAACAAGAATATCTAAACTCTGTAGTCGTAACAGACAACATCTGTCTGTATATAGTACTGGAACTTAAATAACAATTACGTATACTATCAGCTTTCCCTGGTGAGGATAAACTGTAGTGTAGAATGTGAACAGATTTCATACCACAACTTCTAGACCTCCTCCTCACTCAACATCCATGTTACATTGCCAAGAAAAAATCTGATATTACAAACAGATGCAACTAATCTTCTTATTGTCTCTATTCCATGGACAGAAAAAGTCTTAGAAACCAGTTAAGAATTTGTCCAAATGCACATCAGTGTTCACATTAGAATCTAGGATGACTCCACCTTTACTGTCAGCCACTACTCTCTCACAGGCCATGGTTTCCCAAGGATAGCATTTATGTGTGCACTTCAAAGCATGATATATGCAAGCAAACATAAAATCCATGTAATAAAGGTTATCAGTGATTTTAACATCAAAGACAGATGGTACTTTAAAAGATAAAAGTCTTGATTAAATGGTAGATCAAAATGGCATCATTACTAGTACCTTATAAATTATTTCATTTACACAAGTACTACTTTTAATCAACAAGCACACATAGCAATTATGCTGGAACAAAAACCACCACTGGAATGTTGTGATTATTTAACAAAATTAATAATTAACTTAGGTACTGACCCTGTAAAAGAAATTTTAAGTAAAGGGAACGCATATTAAGTACCAAAACTATAATTTAGCAAGGCCATCGGGAATACAGGCTTTGCTATGTATATCAGAACCTCATCCGAGAGAGAACAACATAAATAACAGAAAGCCTAACATAATGGTAGCTCACTGGTTCAAAGAAGTCAGACAACACTAATCATACACTGTAGCAAAACTTTCAGGAACTATTAAACTCTTATCAACACTATGTTTAGATGATGTCCTTTCTTTTTAAAATTTCTGAATTAGTAGTGTTCATGTAACGATGATGATACTTCTCAAAATTCTTCCTTCAGTGCAGGGGAGATACACAGGACACAGCACATCCATGTACAGACAATATAAGTGCCACCACCTTACCTGCAGACTGAGCACTGTAAAGGGAAGGATCGACTAGAGGAATATTCTGAGGAGCAGGTTGAATGGTGCTACTTGTCACTCCTGCAAGTGAATGAAAAAAATTGGACTGGGGTTATTTTTATTTATAGACTTTAGAAATAAGCATACAAAATAAGAAATAGAAAAACCTAGCTTCCCAATAGCTTCCCAATTCTGAAAGTTTGTAACAAATAATTTTAATAACCTTACTTCAGACTATGAACGTTTTAGAAAATAATACAGAAGAATTTACAGGCTGTTGTTCATATTATCAGTATTCCACAGAAGTTTAAATTCAAGTATTAAAAAAAGCCAAAACAATACTAGTCCATAAGACCGTGGTTAACCTAAAGCATTGAGGAAAATCTGCTAAATGAGACTAGGATTAAGCTTTTTTATTTGAAATCTAACTTCTGCCTTTTAACATCAGAGTCTCCATTATTCAATTTTTAAAGCCCCATGCCTGCCATCTCACACTTGCTAACTATCACCTTCCTAATTCCTTCAAAAACAATTGAGAATAAAAAAAGAGCTAGATAGATTTGAAAGGGAATTGTTATGCTAGAAGAAACAGCACTTCATGCTGTGCAGCATTCTTGTGTCTGTGTTTACATTTTAGCCACTCTCATTTGGACTGATCAAAAACTGTATTTTTGCAGTATGTCCAGAACATACCAGACTAACATTAAGTTATTTCTACAACATCTGGTATGTAAGAAGATGGTATAATCACTTTTCTAATTAACTGTTATTTCGTGCAATGGCTCATGACATTAAAACTAACAGAATCAATGTATCCCAACAAGGTACATATTCCATAATTTTTTAACTCTGGTAAAATCCAAGAGCTAAACATTAACCTAGGCTGAGTGTAAAAAAAACAACACTCTCCCCCTCCCAGATCTACAAAACCCCACCTATCTGAAGGATTTCCCTTTGATAAAGCTGAAAAAAGAGCATCCTGAACTTTCCATAAGGTGAAGCATTTTTAAAATGAGGAAGCTAAAGAAATGGAGGGGCTAAAACATCTCATATGTACTATAATACAAAAATGTATCTGAACAATCAAATGATCATCAGGATTATAATCAAGAGCTTTTAATTTTTTAATTCTTATTAAACATTGTAATAAAAAGGTAACATGAGGTGAAAAAGTTGTATTCACAAATCATTTAATTTTTTTTTTTTTTAAATACAGCAATTGGGAAGAACCTTGGATTTTTAAGACTTTGGTTTTGGTCCAAAAATGACACAGAATAAGAACAAGGACATAGGAGCTAATATGTTTAGCAGTAGGGACAAAATTTCCATTCATAATATTGTTTGAGGTCAATCATACTAAAGTGTGCTTGCATGGGAAAAGAAGCATAAATCAAATACAAGAGAAGTATGAATGGTACATCAGGCATGAATGTTAGTATTGTTGTAACAGTTTCAACATTATGTTGGGTATGTTCCCACATGAACAGCAATTTATCTGAACAGAGAGAGCTAAACATGAAATGAATAATATAATTTATTAAGTGAAAGATTCAAATACTGCTTTACAGTATAGATGTTGCAATGCATGATTCTAGACACACATAAACCATTCTGTCTGCAGTAGCACCCACTTTTTCAGTCCATATATCTCCTCTGGCAAAGTACTCCAAAATACGAATTATGGTTTCAAAAACCATAAAAACATAAAAAATATTTCCAATGACATTTTTACAATGCTGATTCATAAATCTATGAAGCTGCTTCTGCCATAGAACACCTACACTGTCTTACTTTCTATGTAATGGAAGGAGGGCTAGAATTCATGTCTCAGAAAAAGCATGAATTTTTTTCAGTGTGATTCAGACATACCTGTGTTATGAGGTACTTCAGCTGGAGTGTTGGCTGGTGCATGGGCACCTGGTGGTATATGTATGCCAGTGTAGTTACTAGTTGGTATGTTGTTAGCTTCACATGTAGATGATGATGATGTTGGTTGAGTTGTTCCACTATGGAGAGAAGACGACCCTGCTTCTTCCCTGTCAACATCTGCCAAGATAACAGAAAACAGGATTACTGAAACTCTTCTGTAAAAACACTTGAAAATTTGGACTTTTTTAAAAAAAATCTCATTTTAAATTTTTGTTAGTAGAAAAATTGTCACCGTAAAACATTTATCAATCCAAACCACCTATGGGTGGTTTGATAAAGTAAAAAGCAACGCACCATAGGAAAAAAATCTAGAAACTCACATACTTTAAAAGATCTCTTCTATTTAAATTGAAAGATCATCGCATTACTAGTCTGAATATAAGCAATGTATCTCGTTAGTACAATCCCATGTACTGCATCCACAGTAGTTGAACAAGATATTAGAAATATGCAGTAATCTATATTTGAATACAATATATGAACCAGAATATGGAAAACTGTATTTGCCTTACAAACTCTTTGTAAAAAGAAAGACAGTTCCAATCCTCCCACCCCGTATCAACTAAACAAAGCACAAGTAAATAACAAAAAAAGGGTAACTTCAGGAAAATAATACCAAACAGAAACCAAAATGCAACTTAGCCAAGTCACAGCTGTATCTAGAACAGTTAAAAGTACATAATGCACTATAATAATGAGTTCAAATATATCTCATAGCATGTACAAAGAATGTATATACTATTTTCAATCTAGTCACGTTGTTAAGGTTCTGGTCTAGTTTATTTAATGTTGCTTTGAAGGCTAATGGACCAATTCTATTATGCCAATGACCTAGCTAATTTAGAACATGGCTGACTTCTGCTCCTTAATTTCAATTATGGTCAATTAAAAAAAAGCTAATTTTCATTTACTGTATACATGTTTATCTGTCTCTAAAATGTCAGGTGGCATGAACACAGTTTTGGGAATAGCTTTGTCAACAGCCAGTTCTTGAGAGAGCAAAATGAGTACAGAAGCACAAAACTTCTATGCCTCTAGAGCTGTCAAAAGACATGTTCTTTTATGAAATTCACACTGATCTTCAACTATACAAGATTAGGTATTATGCAAACACCTCCACTGCTTAATAATTAAACAGTCTATTATTACAAATATCAGATTTTTTTTTCCCATGTAAGGTCCTTTTCCTCCCAGAAAAAAAGTTTAGGCACTCCCTTTACTTGACTAAACACATTTTAATTCCCACTACCACTTACTACAGTATTTTTAGAATGTTTTATGCTGGAAGGGACCTCTAGAGGTCATCCGGTCCAACCTCCCTACATGTGGAAGAACATCTCTACCTAGGGCAGGTTGCTCAGAGCCCCATGAATGACTCTAGGGATGGGGCCTCCACCACCTCTCAATAAAAAGCTATAATGTGGAGTAAAATCAACAGTACTGTCATTAGGACTTTTTTAGTGGACTTTAATAAATACACAGATAAAGAATATATTTTTGTTTTACACTGCAAAGTTGTAGTTTACTTTCATTCAGAACCAAGTACTAATAAACACATTCACATATCCCCAAACTGACAGCCTAATATCAAGGAACTTTATTCAAAAGTATTAAAAATCAAAGAAACCTAGAAGAAAAGTTATGTCAGGTGTGTCAAGCACTGCTAGCAA
Source organism: Megaceryle maxima (assembly GCA_024605025.1). Lineage (NCBI taxonomy): Eukaryota > Metazoa > Chordata > Aves > Coraciiformes > Cerylidae > Megaceryle > Megaceryle maxima. Next base: position 40,456 of record JANHGN010014121.1, read on the forward strand.
AATTTAATATAAAAACACAGAAAATGTTAAAATTTTTGCATGCTACTCTTGTGAAAATTTTTCTTGCTGCAACCAAGCTGTGGTTTTATGAAGCTATTTCTGACATATGCAAACAAACATCTGGCAGATTTCTGGAAGGCAAAGGATATCTTAAGGTGCCAGATTTTTCATTTGCTTTAGTTTTTGCTAGTAGCTCATACTGCAATATCATGTGGGTAACGTGTAGAATAAAATGTGTTAAAGATGGCAAAAAAAAAGGAGAGATTCAAAGGTAAACATTGGCTATGCTACCTTTTAAATAATAACATAATGACAGGAATAAGCTATTGGTTGAGTGCTGTATTTTTTCAGTGTTTTTGGTGTTAACTAAAACCACTATTTTAAAATGGTTTCAAAAAATAAAATACAGTTTAACAAAATCCCAGGGACTTACTATATGTAACATCAATGTAATTGTTATGCATGACAATCATCATGCTGTCAGAAGGGAAGGCTGTCTTGAGTTTACTTGTAACACAGTTATCAATTACAGATTGGTCAAATTGTAGCCACAAGGTTGGATTTTCCATATGGGATGTCTGTCTGAAGCTAGTACACTAGAAAAGCTGTTGTACAAAGTATTAAGCCAGTTCTGAAAATGAGGAAGTGGTAGGAAACACGCTTTCACTGTATTTAGTATCTCAACTAAGAGAAATTACCTTTAAGTTCCTGCCCAGAATTAAACCATGAATGCATTTATTCCGTTATTCTGCCGCCTGCAGCTTCCTGTTGCCCTTATCTGGCTCTAGAGTCCCATTCTGATTTCTCTCTTCACCAGAACTCCATATCCCCTACATGCAACCCCTTGCCTCTTATTTCTGTCTTGCACTACCTCCCAATCTTCTCTCCAACACATTCCTGGTTTCAGCTTGAAAGTTCCTCACTGCATAGTTCATGGTCTCTAGTCAGTCCTGTGAAAGTGCAGTGCACTGGCCATGGAAGATCATTGAACTCAAATGGTTAAAGCATGGCAATGTTATGAACAACAAAAAAAGAACCAAATAAATAAATAAAAGTGTTATAAGTGCTGACCACCCTTAAAAGCAGTGCATGTAAGAGGCAAATTCACACACGGGCGATACACTTTTTAATCAGGTATGTTTCAAAAGATCAAGCTCAACTGTTTGATTTACTCATTATTCAACTGTCAAAGGTTAAATTGCATTAAACATAAAAGTAGCTTTGTTTAAATTAACTATTCTTAGGAATTTAAAGTGCCCAAATATCATCAAAGCATTGCAACTATTCTTTTTGCAAAGTAAATACTTAAAATATTCTTTATCAAAGCTTTAAGTATTAAAAACATTTAAGATATGTGCTTGCAGTGTTTGTAAAGAGTTTTAACAGTAGTACTAAATAAAAGGATCTCAGGCTGCTGGAAAAGAACATTTAAGTCAATAAACTGTTTTTAAGGTCTGTGGTTAGAATATCCATAACATTATTGAAAAGCAAATCTTTTCCAGGGAATGGGAATGAACATCATAAAAATCAGAGAATTAATTCCTCATAAAGCAGTAATAACCTAGGTTCCTTCCAATTTGCTTAAGGTTGCTGAAATAGTAGGCTGTGAAACAGTGACACAATTGTTTCCCATTCAGTTTCAGCTCCAGCTGAGTTTCTTGTTTTGGAACCTCATCAGCTGTTGTGCTTGGATCCCAGCATAATGAATCCATGTACTCTTGAGCTTTTCTTCAGAGCTACAGAATACCCAGGCTACCGGATTGTTTTTGTAGGATTTTTTTTTTTTAGGGGGTGGGGTGGTTGGTTTTGTTTTTAATTATTATTTATTTATTGAAAGCAAGACTTTGTGGGATAAGGCTTATACCCCTGGCCAGCTGTCCAAGGATGCTTTCATATAAATAGAGAATTCTCAAGGCATTCCCCTGTCTGGTGTAAGGAAGCAGTGATTATGACTTAACTTCAGCAGCCCAGAGCACTAAATTTAAAACCAGAAAAATTCTGATTTTTATGGACTCCAGACTCCTCAAACTCTGTGGACTCCTCTTTTTAAGGAGTCCAGAGAATTAAAAAGATAAAACATCACTTTTAATTTAAAAACATTTTCTTTTTCTGCTGCACTATTTCTCTTTAGCTTGAGATGTTGCTAAAACATGTACAATATAAGGTTGTATTGGAACACTGCTTTTTTAAAAAAAACATTTTTTTTTTTCCCACAACATTGAGAAGCAGACTCAAAAATCCATCAACTTTTCATGCACTCTTGTTTCTACTAATTGAGACTACAAAGGTTTCCTGTAAATTTGTAATATAGATGTAGAATACATATTATATATTATAATGGAAGTGGAGATATTTTATGTATTTTACTATGGCTATACCATGACCATTTAGGAACTTTTTTGTATTTGAAATTACATTTCAGATTTTTTTGCATTAGTATTAAAATCTTGTTGAGTGACCTAGGGCTACCACTAAGTGACCTTTATGTGTACTCTAGGACTTGTATTCCAAGTACATTAATAAATCAAGCATATAATTTTAAGGTTTCCACAGTGGCATCCTGACAAAAGCATCTATAAATCCAACAGCAAAAAGGCATAAAGTGTGCCTATATTACTGTAAAAACATCTCCAAAAGTTACAGTATGGTTTTCAAGATGCACAAAGAAAATATCACTTTGGAAAAAAAAAATGGTAATTTGTCAAGCTACAGAGACCTAGTTTCACTCTGTTTAAACAGACTTTTTCCACTTGAAAGGAGAGGAAGAAAATGAGCAAGCAGAAAGGAATGGGAAAGCTCCAGTTGTACACTCTAACAATGCTGCTTTTCTTCTTACAATACACAAAGCAAGAATTGACACTTTTTTTACCGATTCCTCTAATAAAAAATAATTTGCGTACACTTTTTGTCTTGGCTGTGTAAAGCATTATGGACACCCACGCTACAGAGCTCATTTCCAAAAAAGATACTGTAAGCTCCCTATCAGTAAGGATGTGAAAATTTTATCTCACAGCACTTATATCCCTTTTAAGCTGCATGTAGACATATCTTGGTAATGAAGGGAAACAATCTTCATGAATTCACACTACCACCTGTAATGACTGCTGTAAATGTGACTTTTGTTAAAGAATCAGTTAGTGTCTACAAGTGCAATAGAATACCCTGATGGAAGGACCACCAGTTTAATCTTTCTATAAACAGTAGGTCATGCCCATCCTCTTCACAGAGGAACAGGAAAAAAAAGATTCAAAATATGGGTTGCATGATTAAAAGATCGAGAACCAGAAGAGGATCCAGTTTTCTCATGTTTTAACGTATTTAAAATACAGCAAGTGTGCAGAAAATGACAAGCCTATTTGTAACATATTTGAAATTACAGCTTCAGACTTCAAAATCCACTCAAGACCCAGGTACAGTCCCCAAACATGAATAAACAGAAGAAAAAAAAAAAAAACAAAACCCAGATAAATACTTGTGTAGGTATGTGTGTGCGTGTGCATATGTAAATATATGGTTCATATGTGTTAACACCTATGTTCATAAAACTTTATGTAGCCAATTCTGCAAGGTGGCTCTACAAGTTAGATACAAGTCAGTTCTACCTCTTCTGCACTGTAGATTTCTTTACTGATCCTTTTTATTAAAACAAAAACCAACCAACCAAGCAAAAAACCCAACAAAAACCAACCAAACAAAAAAACCCCAGGCATTACCAAATTCAAGCTTAAGAGATAAATAGGCAGCAACTTCAGTGACATTTTTCCAAGCCACAAAGTCTTATATACTAGCTCAGAGGAAAATTTCAAATCATGTCATGTTCTTAGTTGTTTCATTAGGTATGTGAAGAATTATAGAGGTTATCATTGTGCATAATAAGTCTGTTTAATTTGAATAATGAAAATATCAATTTCAAAGACATTTTATTTCCAGTAAAGATTCACATTTAAAATATGTATTTCAAGCTTGTGTGCTGACTGGGGAGGAAAACAAAGAGACCCTTTATTAATGAAACTGATTGCTATGAAAAGCAACTGGTGAAATAAAAAAAAAAAAACATTCATGAAGCACTAAGCATAGAAAAACTGCAAACAATGGAAAAGTAAATGGGTGGAAATATTTTGAAAGTTTATTTAACAATTACATACCATTTATATTTTGATCCATTTCTGAAATGAATGATTTCTGCATATATTTTGCTTTTGTCAAGAACTGAAAAACATTATCAATTTACACAGAGAACAGCAATGCCATTTACTACCTGTTTCAGCAGTTTAACAAAAGAAATTTTGTACATGATTTTGTTTGACTTCACAAAAATTGCACTTACCTGTGAAGTCTGTGGAGCTGTACTTCAGAAATGGAGCAACATTTATAAAGTTTAGAAATAGTATGGAAGCTCTAGTTTGACTGTTTAGTTATTTCTAGTAAAAATACATATAATGAAATAAGAGAATGGAGTGGTCTTTCTCAGAATGTGACCTATGTGCTCTTGTAAGACAAGCTGTTTAGTATGGGTTCTGTTACTTTGTGGAGAGGCCATACTGTGTCTGCTCACAGTGCTGATGTCTGTTTTTAAAAAAAGTCTAAGTGAGAAAGATTTGGAAGCCCCTAATGTTCCTTACTGAAGAGCCAGGACTTTTTAATTATCAGCAAAGTTTAGACAGGTCTGAGTGCATTAAACAGAAGACAGTAAAAGTTACAATTTGATAAGTTTAAAACAACCTGTTGTGATAAACATTCATTTTGTTAAGTGGGTGTCCCTGGAAATCACCACTTTTTACCTAACAGTTAAGGAGGTAACTTCAAGGAATCCTGTGCAGTACAGTCAGAACACATATGAATAACTAAAAACATGATGAAAAGGGTGATGAGTGAGAAAGCATCAGGAAATCCAATCTAAAAAGAGTAAGCCATAAACCTGTTTTGAAAACCACATTATTATACAGGGAGGAAGGGGTTGTCTTAAATTAGGAGTTTGCTTTGAAGCTGAATTCATCTACAATCAATCCATTTCTGAAACTACTTACAACTTCTTAGAGAGGATTAACTGGCAAAGGGATCATAACTTTACAAAACAAATTTAAAAGAAAGACTATGAGTAGCATTAAAGAAATGTGTGGTTCTAGCACAAAGGTGACAATGCCTTCTCAGAGAATACCGGTATTCAAAATAGTAATCTCCACTACAGAGAAGAGAGGAAAAAAAAGACAAAGACAAAAGAAGAAATAAAAGAAAGAAAAAGGAGAAAAGAAAATGGAGAAGAGGAAAAGAATTATTAAGTAGAGTCAATCAAATAGTAAGGTTGAATGAAAATGAGACTAGGAGAAGCAGAAAAAAAAAATAAGTAGAAGGCAGTCCATCATGAATGGAACACTGTACAGAGGAGCTGTGCTTCCTGAAGAACTATCGCATACCAACATTTTGGTCTTGGTCCAGCTCTCTGCTCTTACAAAAGGGAAAAGGAAACACATACCAAAGCTCTCTCCTTCCATTCCAATAGGCCCAGGCTGAGGAGTCTCTCCGTTCTTCAAGCAGTTATGAATGTATGCTGCCTTCCACCTGGCGTACTTCCTGTGCTGAGCATTCTGGGGAAGGAAAAAGGCCAGCCGTTTTAACCACTCACTTCTGCAAATCAGTGAATTCAAAACAGACAAATAATCAGGATTTCCACACTGAGAAGAGATTATAAAACTGAACGGCTTTCTCTGCTATCATTTGACACACCTTTAAAGATAAACAACACATGTGAAATTAATAGGTAAATTAAATAAAATGTAGAAAGAACAGCTCTAACAGGATCTCAGTATGAACGGAAAACGTGGAGATCTTCAACTAGTGCAGCATCACAGGAAAAGGAAATAAATTCTGCCAGGACCAGCTAGTGTGAAAGACAAAGCACTGTGTAATAATCACTGATGGGAAATAAATGAAGAAAACTTCCTGTTTCCATAAACTTGTCTTATTTTTTACTTCAGTTTTAAATACCTGAAGCTTAAAAATGTCATACTTGCTGATCAAGAACATAAAATCTTTTCTAATTACATTATTTTAAATTTTAAAAATTTACTTAAAAGCATGAATACAGAAAGGTTTGCAGATTAATGTGGTGTGTGTGACGTTCTAGGACAAATATTCTGACTTAATACCTTCACAACATAGCTAAAAATCAGATGATGGACTTTAGCAACACAAACTACCTGCAGAGCAAGGGATAATAATAATGACTAAATAAGCTGTTAAGTTTAATAGTTCATTTATTAGAAAAAAAAATATTACTACTTCTCAAACAATTACTATATTGACAAATCAGTGTAATTTTTTGACAACTCTCATCTTCTGAAACAGCATCAATATGAAGCAGTAACAAAAAGCAGCAAATGTGCTGTTTGCCTTTCTCATTCCATTTCCACAGTAACAGTTTGAAATTGAAAAAATGTGGTAATAACTTCAGTATTTGAAGAAGGTCAACATGATTTTCCACTATTTTCACTCTCTGAGAAAAAGGAATTGAGGAAAAGCATTTCACCTGGGTTTTCATAAATTCTTCTTTTCACAAAACTTGAGTGATTGAAATAAATGTCAGAATCTCAACTATTCTGAGATTTTCCATTTCATTTTTTAAAAATATATTTTACTGTTCTTGGGTACAACTTCAGTAAGTCAAAAAATGAAATTAAGTTTGGCCACTTTATATCTCCTGGGACTGTCAGAATAGTGTTTTTTCATCCAGGAAGAGTTCTTAATTGTTAACAAGAAAGCTTAAACTGATTATGGAAATTAACTACTTTGTCAAAAGTTGTAAGAGAAGTAACCAGTTCTAACAGTTATGAGGCAATATATTTCAGGGAACAAGGCTGAAGATAGAGCTGAGAAATGTGGAAGGAAGAGCAGAATAATTTGGCCAAGTGAAAAATGCAGGTTAACAGTGTGTTTCACATCAACATCACCTGCAAGGTACCGGTGAACTTGAATTTCCACAGTAATAATCACAGGTAAAGTGGTTTGGAAACTGAGGTAGATACAATAATCTCTCTTTAAAAATCCTGACTGAATTCACATCCAAAGTTTTTGAGAATTAGTAAAATGAAACTTAAAATTGTACTTCACAAAGTCTACTGCACCATTACCTAAAACAGGGCAGAGAGCATAATAGGTATCTCCAGTAAGCTCCTTTGTTCATATTTGATACATAATTTACAATATCCATTTTCTGATTTTAGGTGTCAAGTAACTGCTTTCTATGCCTTCTGTTGTTGATTTAAAAGCCTTTTAATAGTTGATATTCCATACATACGAAGACAATTACATACTGAAAAGACACATAGGTGGTCTGAAAATAGATGTCATACTATATAACCATATATAACCAGCTGTCAGGCTGAGCTTACTCCAGGCTAACAAAAGCTTCTGCAGAAGTCTAAGACAGTCTCATGTCATACTTCTTCCATCACTCCTTCATGTGACACTGGATAAGGAAACTGTTGACATGTAATGATGCTTGCTAGAAGTACAAATCTTTTATTGTATATCTTGTACACTCTCATTTAACAATATGTTCACTGATTAAACAAAATGAGGTGATTCTGCGTCTTTCTAATTACAAAGTGCTTCTGTCTTTTCAGTATCAGCAATAACCAAAAAAACCTGTGACATGAAGTAGTAAAGACACCACTGCTAGCATTCCATGTTGACAGTTAAAACAATTGTTTCCATCTTGATTGCTTCAGGACATACGAGTCGTCACCAAATTAGGGTACTGGATTCCTACAGTCTAAGAGTCTTTTCAGCCCAGTTAAAGGTGCATTGACTCTCTGGCACTTAGGAACTGTTATTATTTGATATCATAGAGGTTGACAGGGTGCATAGTAGCCTGTTTTAACAGAAAAATCTTACTTGTGCCTATTGATAGAGGAAAACTGTAGACTAGTATAGTCTCCTACTATGGAACACATAGAACCTTGCAAGAATACTTGGCCAAGTGTTCTTCCTGGGCAAGATCTACCTTTAATATCTATATTTACTGTCCTATATGTCACAGTATACTGGAAGTGCGCCACTATTAAAACCATTCTTTTACCTTCCTTCCAACATTTACAAATAAAAGTATCAACAGCAACTGTATTTTAAACTAAGCAAAGATGCCTGTATGTTAGGTACACTTAGCAGATGGGATTTACACACAGGATGTCAAATCTGTGAATCCCAAGCAGGGCATGGTACAGCTTGAGACCAACACAACCACAAGATTATGGGCCTGCAAAGCAGCAGAACTTTTGGTTTCTGAGGTACTTTTACTGATGTTAGCATGGAAGCCTGTAACATAAGCATATGAGGGAAAAAAAAAAAAAAAAAAATTTACATTACCTATGTAACAAGGTGTCCTGAGACATATTTAGCACTTGCATGATCTGCATCTGCTGATTTCCTCTAAGATAGTTTAGCGTTGTTACTGGTTCTTACTTATTTTTCCAGATATTTCAACCTTCCTTTAACAAGACTTGAAACTTGCCTTCATGAGGTACTAGCAGTTTTCTCCAATTTTTTTTCTTTGCCAGCAGTTATCAGCTACACTATCACATTTTCAATTTGAGCTTCTCATTCAGTTAATTTAGCAAGGAAATCTCACTTTTAATTTTCAGAACAAGGAATACTTTTATTAAGAGTAGCTACTCCTCTGTGTCAGGGATTATTTATTCTGTTAGGCATGAATAACAGAAAGCAGCTGACTGGGCACCGAAATAAAAGTTTCTTTTAAAACAGACCAAGAGATTATTCTGGTGTGCCTTAATAAAAGTAATCATGAACTTATTCAGCTAATTCTGGAGTATGTGTTGGATTTTAAGATTACCTGCCATAAAGAGCACTGTGTTAGTTATTTTAGTAGGTAATTTCTTGAATTAAAACATTCATGTCCTAATGGCCAGATAGCAAGCTATTTTTTATGAAGTAAATTCACATTCTTCTAATTTAACACATTACCTTTTTAAAAGTGGGGTTTGTTGCAAACTCAACAATATCTACTTTAAATAAAATTGTACATGGTCTCACCTCAATTACTAGCACTAAAGTTCTTGTTTGAAGGGTGAAAAAAAGTAAGGTGGAAAAAGCCAGGAACTTTGCATCATTTTTCCCTGTAATCATCCCTACTTGCTTAAGGTAATGCCACATGTCCCACAGTAGTAATCAGACTTCAAATGTCTAACATATTTAAGCCATGATGCATCTTTTAACAGATAAGAGTTGTCTAGTATTTCACATATAGAATTTATATTAAATACTTAGCACAGTTCTGACATACTAACATATCTGACTACACAATTATAACCTATGTTCTTTGAAGTTCACATTCACAAATTATAAAAAACACTTTACAGAACTAAACCAGTAATTTGCACCTCTGCTAGCAATAGCACTAGTACACACTGATACCTCTAACACTTACCTCTTCAGAGAGTTCCCCAAATACTGTTAGAACATCTATCAGGAGACTTGCAGTATAAAAAGACTTTATCATGTTTCTGTAAAAAAGAAAGTATTTCATCAACTTGCTAATGTCAGTCTCTCATTTTACAAGTTTGCAGTTTAGATCATACTGGCCTATTTCAAGCCAGTCATCACTAATTTCTTTTCTACTAATATTATGTTGCAGAACTTACTTCACAAGGTTTAAATTTAGCAATAAACTGACCAGTCTCCTGACCAATACGGATAAAGTTTTCGGTATTTTTTTAAAGCTAGTCATGTGTTCTGCACTTAATTTCTAGTTTGGAATGTTCAATATAGGACACAGGACATCCTATATTATCTTAGAAATAGACATCATCATGCTGTAGTAACCATGTATCAAATCACATAATGTATTATAACAACTATTTTAATATTTCTGGACGGTAGAAACTACAACATGCTTGATGTCAAACACAGTATTAGCCTGGGGTTTTAAAAGGCTTCCCAGTATATGAACACACAAGGAGGATGATGCCAATTAATGCATGAAATTAGAGACAAACAAGTACTAACAAATTAAGTTTTCTGAAAGAGAAATGAAAGCTTTAAGCCCAATTCTTGTTTCAAATCAAATTGAAGAGAGTGTGGATATTTAAATGTCTTGACCAGTATCTTAATTCAGATAAGAAACCCAAATATTTTCACCTACTTATGAAACTGCCCAGCTCTGTCTTCATTGTCTGCATACAAAAACATTTTCAAAGCATAATTCTCCACATGAGCAGAACCAACAATTTCCTGAGTAATTGCTTCATTATCACCAAACTGCTTTTTCATCTGAAAGAAGTTGAAAAAGTACATTACCTTATTAGACTCTAACAATTCTGCAACCTAATCTAACATGAGAAGCAGCTGCTGATTTAGACAAAGAAATACCATACACTTCAATTATTTTACAAATCTCCAGCTTCTAACATAACCAATGCTAAAATCAGCATGCTAAAGTACATTCTTTTGGAGGGAATAAGTAGCATTGAATACTGACTTCAACCACAAAGTACTTAAGAAAAAAAACAACTCAGCAAACCCAACCAAACAACAAAACAACCCCAAAGTTAAAAATAAACACAATTACAATATTGTGAAGTAAGAGCTACAGATATTTTTCCTCTTACTATCTGAAAGACCAAGCACTCTGAAGCCTGTGTCAGGATACAACACAATTCAATTGGTAAGTAATGCATGCTTTATAGAGGTACTGTAGGTCAGAGCAATTATGTATCTTCTTTCCTGTAAGGTTATTTTACTGCAGTTCATTACATCTTTCAAAGCATCTAAACCCTGCCTTGACGGGCATAGTGACCTATGGATTTACTGGAACTTTCAGTGTAAGCAGTATACTGCAACTCAAAGACCTCTTTTCAAAGATGTTAGAGTACAAGAATCCTCAAGTTTCCTAATAAAAATCAGTAAAACAAATAGCCCTCTAACAGTTGCAACAGGTGGATTTACACCTTCTGAATAGGCTTACTGTTTGCACATAAGGAAATCTCAGGTTATCCTTAGAGAACAAAAACAGGAACACTCCATGATACTAACATGCAGCCTTTATTTTGTCAGAAGTTTTAAAAACAATCTCTGAACAGCAGTTATTTTTCATTGTTTGTGTGAAGAAAATTTAATCATGCAGGCTGCATTTCCATATTTTTAGACTGCTGTCAACTTTTTAATACATAGAATATTGCCAGTAAAGTTACTTGATTCCAGTAGTGAAATATAAATTTTCCTAATAGAACCTTACATTTGAAGACTTCTGTCAAACACATACTCTACATAATTTCCAAAAAGTATTTGTTTTACAGATTGTTTATCTTGTGAGCGTATCACAATTTGCAAGTTACAAGATACAAGTGAAATGGAACACTCAGGCTGAGGAAGAAAAATATTTATTTATGTGTATTTCACCAGCCTGTATGTACATATAATGCTCAGAAAACAATTTATTACTATACTTGATCTGATGGTCAACAGAGATGATTTCAAGAAACATTTTTGCACAAATGACACTCTTGTTACATAATCTTCTAAAAACATTAATATTAACCAAGCTGTTTCTTTTTTAAATTACCCTTCACATAATCTGTGATTCAAGACAACAGTACTGATGTTTTAAATTATGATTCATAATTTGAAACTAATTAGGCAAATTTTGTTTAATTTTACTATAAAGATTTAAATGAAACAGTTACCTAACAAAACAGCACAATCATATGTAAAAAAAAATATTTTTTGACAGAAATGTGCATTTTGGATAGAAAAAAAATCACTGTAATTGATTTGCATATTTGGAATATTATGAAAGCTCTTGCAATAAACACATCCGGTAATTTCCAGATATATCCACACTGTTTTATTCTTTGCTACTATGAAGGTCAGGATTGTTTTTAAGCTTCCGTCTTCTAAAATAATCAGTTACAGCCAACACACAGAAACTGTGAGAAACGTTTAGCACAGCCCTGCAGCACCCTTTTGTATCCCCTGCTGGATACCAGAGCAGACTGGTAATGGCTGCTATTAAATTACTGCAAGGGTCCAACTTGTTGATTTAGCCCCCAACATGCTATATTAGATCTGCTTGTGCGTGCTTTCTCCATCCTTCCACCACCTGGCTATATAGAAGGAACTTCAATACCTGAGCATCAGTTGTCACACAGACAATCTTACCAGCAACGGAAAGATGAAACCATGGGGTTTTGCTGCTTTTCTAGTCATTCCACATTTGAAACAAAAGAAGTAGCTGAACACTGTAAGCAGATTGGTTGCTGCAGTACACCACAAGGGATCAAACCAATTTTAATAAACCTTAGGAAATTAAGAGCAAGATCTTTCAGAGTTTTAATGTCATCTGTTCAGCCACCTCTCTTCCCTTTTAAATATGAAAGCCAGACCCATTAACATTTCAAAATTTGGTGAAATAACACACCAAGAAGTCACTTTATACTATATTTTTCATTGCTAAAAATCAGAGATAAAACACAGCAAGAAGCAAAAGGTATAAAGAAAAAACAAAATGTTTCATGTTGCATTTTCTTCTGAAGACCTGAAGGTTCTTCCAGTCATTTCACACAAACTATTCAGGCATTGCTATGGCTGGATTTTGGGTGGAATCATTAATACTGAAGACAAAAAGAATTGCTGCTTCATTTTTCAATGTTAATTTCTATTTCCAAAGGAGCACTTAAACCATATAAATCCACACTCTACTTCCTTCAAGACTACTGAAAACTACAGCATATGAATGTAAACAGCTCCTGGAACTTAAACTGACCATCTGTACGATAACTTTACTTTTCTTTGTTTAACACTATTCTATTTAGGGTTGTTTGCCTTTTAATACTGTCAGGTCCACTCAAAACAGTCTGGCATAGCAACTCTCACACAAATAAGACTGTGGTTACAAAAATTAACAGTACATGATCCCCTGTCTCTAACAGAGGATACTTTATCTTACACCCTGGGTACAACAGTTTAGGTCAAAAATTTCAAAAGCACCCAAGGACTAGGCTAGCCAGTCCTACTGCCGTGAAAGTAACTCGCGCAGACTTCAAGAAATCAAAGACAAATTGATTAAAAAAAAAAGTCTTCTAGAGTGCCTGTATTGATTTTGTAAGGAATTATGACTTCTCATGAGAAGATGTATGAATAAAATATCTTAATTCATGTTGTCTAAACAAAATCTTGTGGCAAATGTCTGGTATATAAAATTTAAGTTGTTTGCGTATGCATATATATAAAACCAGACATACACATAGAGATTTATTTATTTTCAATTTTTCTGTCAATTTATTACGTAAAACTTAAATTCATACAGTATGCGTACATACAGAATAGTTGCTCAATGACTGATAACACAGAAAAGGTAGCATTTACAGAAACTTAAATAAAAATGAAAGTAACATCATGAATCATTTTAGAGGAGAGCAAGACGTGCTACTTACAGCTTCCAATTGATCCATAAGTTTGGATAAAAATTTACGGCATTCTGGAGTTTTACTATCAATCTTCATCCCTGTTTGCATTGCATACAAACGACCTTTAAGGGAGACAGAACACACAAAAACCACAAAAGTGATTATCTAAAGCAAAACCCATAAGCAAACAAAGCAATGCCCGCCTGCTCCCCCCCATCTGAAAGACAAACTCATCTTGTAGTTTAACAACGCACTGCTGTAGTACTAGCAAGCAATGACAGCAAAATCTAGGTATGTTCATTTTACAGAGATACTAGAAGATATTTTCCTAAGATTTATGCTTTATTTTTGGCAATGAACGTTCTTGCTGATGTCGGATTGATGGTTGCATCACTATTATTATTTACAAAAGCACTTGATACTGCATAATCATCACTCTTGTTTACGACTCTCTCAAATAGGAATATCAAGTTGATTTTTACCCTTAATTTACATGAATAATCTTCATATGACTTGATATATATCTATAAAGTGCATGAATAAATTTCAAAAATGGAGTTTCACATAGCAGTAACCAGTTAGCTTTAAAACTCCACTTCAACAGATAGAATTAAGCATATATTATCTCTATGTATATGCATACATAACATCAATAGACACAAGATGCAAATCTGATCTTCAAATCATACAAGACAGACTATTAAGCTTTCCCTGCAAATAAAGTCGTCAGTTTTTAATATAATCTTGAAAATTAATGATTAACATAATCTGATTATCTTTTTACTACCACAGAGCTATGAGTTTTAGATACACACATGGCAGAACTCTCTATGCTTCATCAAATTGAGTATAATCAAACAACTATTATTTACAGTTTTTATTTACATTATTATTATTAACACACAGAAGGTAAAATTGACACTCAATAATCAAATGTGGAACATTTTTCACAAACAAAAGCCATTCCACTAACTCCTGATCCCCAAGGGAGTCTTACAAAACACTTTCAAATGCAGAGCTTAAGAACTAAAAGCTGTAACTCTACTAGATACTATCATGAGCTAGTTACTATGGCATATCCCAACATTCTTCTTCCTGAAGGACACAGTTCTGCAAGTGATCCTTACTTGCTTCACAGCTTTAATATCTCTCTCCTTCCAAACATCTCTTCATACATTACAGATAGACTTTTCCCTTCAAAGTATCTCAGTAAACACAAATATAACACAGTTGTTTTCAAAATGTACTTATCCTGAAGTTTGCTGCAGAAGAAAGCACTCTATGCTCAAAAGCTTGTCTGCCTTTTCCATCTATTATCAGTTTGTCTAATGGAATTAGATCTCTCGCTATAAAACTTACCTACTTTCTGCTGGTAAGCATCATAATTTAACTATTTTTTTCTGGATTTTAAAGGTAGCATTTCACATTTCATATAAGATTGATTATTCAAACCAGAAAGTGTACATTCCTTATTTGGGATTGCAAATCTTAGAAAATTTTGAATGTTAAAGCTGTTGGGTTGCCCAATCATTTAAATACCCAAAATAAGAACAAATAAGGTACTTGTGCACTCCAGCGCCTTTCTACTACATTTCATAAAACAACCTAGCACCTTTGTATTCAAGTTTTCAGAAAAGAACAACCAAGTTAAAGTGAAATTTCAGGACGAATAAAGGCTATGAACAGTTACAAAAATTGACCTTGGCAGATGAGAGACAGCTATTTTAACAAGAATTGCTATGTAGGTTCTATGATATGTAGGTTTCATCAAGTGACAGTACTCATATTAAGTTAATAACTGACATGTACTCTTAAGTCCACCTTATTTACCTTCACTGACATGTTGATATTACATGTGCTGGTTTCATAGTTTTTAAAGTTGAAATTATATTTCTAAGAAATCCAAACACAGAAAGATAGATTTGTATCTAAGGCCCTCAAATTTAAATCTATGGCAATTAAAATACCATAATCATATGATAAGGCATTAACTATGCTCTCACGAGACTCCACCTGGAGTATCACATTGTGTCAGGGGTTAGAAGGGACCTTGGAGATATTTGAGTCCACCCCCCTGCCAGAGGGGCAGAAGTAGAAGTAGAAGGGGCCAGTCTCTTTTCAGTTGTGCCCTATAATAGGATGAGAGG
>JANHGN010014121.1:56120-66317 GCA_024605025.1 Megaceryle maxima
CGGGGACTTTCGTCCCCCCCCCCCCCCCCCCCCCCCCGACCAGAGCAGGATCATATAATCTAGCACAGGTCACACACAGGAACGCATCCAGGCGGGTTTTGAAAATCTCCAGAGAAGGAGACTCCACACATCTCTGGGGAGATTTTCATTTACATAAAAAGAACCCTGTTTCCATATAAAAGGAAAACTTGCAAATCTCTTTAGTCTTGATGATCAGTTTACTCATTAAAAGATCCTTTTATTTGTAACTGTTATTTTTCTGTTACCTGTATTTGGTGCCTTTTTTTTTGTTTGTTTTGTTTTGTTTTTTGTGGTTTTTTTCTGGTTTGTTTTTTTTTTTTTTAATTCCAAATTCATTGCAAAAACATACATTTAAATAGTGAAATCAAGATAGCTTTTTTCCTCCATAAAATTCAAAGGAATGCATTTACAGGACTGTGACAGCTGTATGCTTTATAACCAGCCCTTTCCTTTCTTAGGATTTCAGAGACTGAGAAAAATTTGAAGAGTCCTTCAAGCACTCCAAAGGACAAATGCAGCAGAGAGAGCCTTGAACACACAGAGAACACAGGTCCAAGAATAATAGTTAGAAATTAAACGTTTTTCTAGCCTATACATAAATTTACACTGTGGGTGACATCATTCCATACCAACACCACTTTCCTGCTAACAAAAGACCCTGGGACCAAGGTGCCAAAGAGTCCTCAGGTACACTCAGGGTTGAAAGACTGTTATACAAAGCATACACGGACTGTCAAGGAAGCATGAAGGTGCTCTAGCACCAGCTCTACAGATATTAAGAACAGACATATCCTGAAGACAGACTAATGTCACCTGAGTTAAGATGAAATGTGGTCTGCCTGTCACAGTAATTACATCACTGTACCACACAACTGAATGTATAGGATAGTTACCTCATCTAGCCATCAAACCCCAATTGGTATCAATGTCTATATAAATTAGAAAGGACATTTCCTGCAAGATCTAATTATCTATTAAAAGGTGAAAGCACACTTCAGTTATCGTAACAAGAGAGCCTACTGCAATTTTTAAGAACTTTTGAAGTTCAGAATTTTTGCAATTCTCCCCATGCAGCCATATGTTTAAAAGGAATACTGCATAACAGGGCAATCACCGAGGTAAGGGCAAAAGCTACTCCTTTTCAAGGAAGGGGTGATCAAGAAAGTACACTGCTACTATCTACAAAGCATCACTACCTAATAGCATTCAGTACTGGAAGGGAGTCTTGAATCAAATACCACTGATGAAACAACTGGATTGTAATGAAGTACAAAGCAAGCCGCAGTCAGAAAACTGAAACCACACCCTACCAGGCCAAATCTTCTGGAACATCAGTTTTAATTTATGAACTGAAGACACACAAGTAAAGTATACTCCCCAGTTTGAAACTCACCAATGACAAACAAAATGTTGTTAAGTACATTCAGACACACTTACTGTTTTACTTAGTGGTGCTCTAGTCAAAAAAGGGGCTTGGA
Organism: Megaceryle maxima; assembly: GCA_024605025.1. Taxonomy (NCBI): domain Eukaryota; kingdom Metazoa; phylum Chordata; class Aves; order Coraciiformes; family Cerylidae; genus Megaceryle; species Megaceryle maxima. The sequence continues at coordinate 57,620 of JANHGN010014121.1, forward strand.
GATTGAAAACCTCTATCAACAATCAGTAAATTTACCAAGCAGACAGCAAGTGAAATAGCTGAAAAACTGAAAGAACTAGGGACTTCTCTGACAGAAACAGGACAGGAAGAAGAAATAATTTGGTATTTGGATCTACAGATACTACTGAAATAAATATATTTTAGTGTTTCGAATTTTGGTTTTGAAATTATCTGTATGAAAAGCAATGTATAAGTGACTCTGAAAGCAGTAAGTAATCCCTTGGTTTTACTGAAGACAACAGGAGAAGTGTCTATTAGTTCTAGTCTTTGCATTTTTAATGCATTTTATTATTACATCTTATTCCTAAGGCAAAGAATCTCAATTTATTTCCAAACACAAGTTTTCCTATGTCTGCATCTTTTGTCATCCTTCTCTCTATACTCTCTAATTTGGAAATGTCCCAGTATTCTATATGAAGATTATCTGTAAGACCATGGGGGTTTGCGTTCATTTTGATACTATTACCTTTGCCAATTACAATGTCATAAGTCTCTTATGTATCTTTTACTTTTGTGTATAGAAATATTACTTAGTGAAAATTGTGAAGATTAACCCTATCCTAGCCAAACACAGGACAGGTAAATTTACATTATAGTAACTCAAAGATATGCTGTAATCTAGTGAAGGCAATCTGTTAAGTCCTGCTTGACTTTATAGAAATGGGCAAACTCACTTCAATACAGCATTTTCAGTGGCAATGAGCAAAATATAATTTTTCTGTGTTACTATCATCAATTAAATTTTAAACTGGCAATTATGGATCAGAAAACTGTCCTCCATGTTTATGTTTACAGGGAATCTCAGTAGGAAAGAACTCGCAGGCAAGAGGCCAAAAATTTACTGCCTCCAACATCTCTGCTGAGAAAGACAGGTATTAAATGAGTTCAGTTCCTGTGTTGTTCCACCCCCCCCACCAATATCTGAAAGAAAACAATAATTATTTACATACTTTTAAATACAGCTATTCTGGTTTCTATAATACTGCAAAAGCAGTGGAATGTGGTATTACTGTACTTGTTAAATCACACACACAAAATTTATTTAATGGAAGTGGTTCAATTTCTTAGAACTAGAATTTAATCTCCTGTAGTATCTGTATCATTCAGAAATTCTCTTAGTGTTCAGTGTTACAATTGCATTATTTCACCTTTTAAAAATACTGCACTTGAGACACCATTTTACATCAAAACTTCAGTTTTCAGAGCTTTTCTCTATATGTTGATAAAAGTTTAAAGTGCATGTCCCTAAAGGTCACAATAATATACTGTAAAACTAAACAAGTAGACTTGGAGCGATTTACTCCACATCCTCCATAAGAAGCCAAGCTGATGAAAATTCTGATATAAAAAGTCAACCAAAACATATACTGTAGCTGCAAAAGTTTTCAAGTTTTTAAAGCCTAACCTAAGTATTTGAAGAATGTAAACAATCTTGAGAATAAGTGACCTGCAATTCTCATCTCTCCTCACTGTTTGTGATGAAGATCTGGAATACCTGGAAATGCAATTATTGGTTCTTTTAAAGCTTGTTTTATGCACTTGCCTTTGTAACAGATTTAACAACCTATATTTTTGCCCCCTTTATCCAAATCAAGTAGAAAAAAAGATTTTTGTATGGCCAGCAACATTAATATATACAAAAAGCATTAAGGAGGTAAAAGAAGATACATAGAGCTAATGTCTAAATATTAATTAATATTATAAGTAAAGCTAAAGTCACTTGTAATCTTTTATGCACAAAGATAGAACTGTTTTGCCAATTACTAACTTAAAGAGGTTTTGCTCTCAGCTTGCAGACAGAACATTTATCTTCAAATTCATAAAGACTTGGCAAGTAGTCATTCTCAGAAAAATGTTTTGCCAAGACAACTACAAAATTTATGTCTTGATTTGTTGCTCTTAATCTTTGTTCAGCAAATATTAAGTGTGGGTGTGGTGGATGGAATGATACAGTAAGCTTTACAGAAACTTCACTACTTTTATTTATGTCACGTAATACCATGTTATTTTTCCTTTGCTAATACACAGCACAATTTCAGAGTGAGTATTTTGTCTTTAGTACGTGCCAGACATTCATTCCTAATATACAGTAAGTTATTCCAGATTTATGTTTGGATAACAACTGAAACTCCCCTCACTCCCATTTTAAACTAACTCCATGCCAAGTAAAAATACTGGAGAACAAGTAAGAGAAAAGTTCCAGCCAGTAAGCATGCACAATAGGCTGATTCTATCTACTAAATTCTGTCCTGCTATCCATATTTCTTTTTCCTGGTCTAACAAGATAAAAAGATCACAGTTCTTTTTCTCCACACATTTAATTGTCCAGTATATAATAAAAAAAATATTAGAAACTGGAATATTATTGACATTTGACAGTAACAAATTGACATTAAATAATAACCCCAAAAAAGCAATAAATTTAAGCCATATTTTTTTATTATTAAGAGATGAAAGCTTTTTTCAGACTGTAATTTAATACTTATTCATATTCTACATCTTCCTCTTCCCTTTGTCCAACCACTGACAGAAAAATGTTTGCTAACTGCTTGATATAGGAAGACAACAGCTGGAATAAAAATGTGGGAAGCAAGGGATACAAAACTGGATTGTACTGGAAGTACTGTAAGCTTATTTTCATAAAGAATGCATCTGCAAAGAAAAATTAGTTACTCTTGCTTTCATGAACATTCATGTATCTTCATGTAATTTCTGCATGCAGATCTTAAATATATGGTATTTCTACATGGCTAAGTCCAAGTTTTCTGAATTCAAAGACTTTTAAGAATAAATTTATAGCACTGACAAATGAACTTCGAAGGATCTTGTATCTCCTCTTTCTTATATGATGCTGAATGAAACTGGCAAAAGACAAGGTAAATATTAGGCTGGCAGCATCCACTCAAAATCTTAAACATTCCAGAGGAAACAAATTACTTGTAAATATTTATTTTCAAGTCAAATTAGTTTAAGGAGAAATGCAAGAAACAAAAAAAAAAATCTGAGGCAAAATTGGGGAGAAGAAAGACAACACAAATTTAATTAAGAAACTCAAAGAAACAAACAAACAAAATGATAGTATCATGACCTCCTCTTCCCATCAGATTCTTTTATAGTATTATAAATACTACAGAGATATTTCAAGCTTATGTGACATGCTAGGCAAAGTTTGTCAAGTTTGTCAACTATCTCAAGTTAAATGCCATTACTTAAAATCACTGAAAGTCATAGTAAATGACATTAGAATTCACTGTTATTTGAAGAATAGCAACTTGTAAACAAACTAAATAGATGAAAGAAAATTTGCAATTACAAACAATGGTAATTATTAAAGTTATATGACAAAACTAATAATAGTATCTATTATGAATCCTGAGAAACGTACTCTACATTGCCATTCTTCATTTTGGCTGAAGGACTAATTCTGGTCTTACAAAATTCGAGTAAGAGGTCTATATGTGGAATTCACAGGTTTCTAAGCTTTTGAAAAATATTTAAATTACCAATATTTTTCAAAGTTTGTCTATATAGTCTAATAAATAAAATTAAATATTTCCAATTAAAACTAGAAAAACTACCTTAACTGCAGGATTTACAGTGAGATCTCAAGAAGGCAAAAGGAGAAGGCAGCTACCCTGGATTAGTTATGGTCTTATGATCAAGTTAATAAAGATAAAATAGCTTGTAGCAATTAGAGCACAAATCTGAAGCACTCCTGTGGAAGACCCTCCAGTTTAGTTTAAACTGTAAGAAATAAATTTTATGCTCTCACACTACTCTGTGAGGGGAACCAAAGCAACACAGATGGGTGTGAGATAAATTACAAAACTGTGCTTCTGACCTTAAGTGCTAACAGCACCTAGGAGTGCATTAGAAGCACTGCCAGCAGCTTGAGGGAGGAGACCATTCTCTTCTGCTCAGCATTGGTGTGACACACCTGTAGTACTGGGTCCAGTTCCAGGCTCCCAGTACAAGAGACATCGGAAGGGCCACAAAGTAGATGAAGGGGTAGGAACATGTCGTACCAGGAGAGGCAGAGGGCTGGGACTGTTTAGTCTTGAAGAGAAGGCTCAGAAGGTCTTATCAATGTTCCTAAATACCTCACGTGTGGAGGGGAGCAGAGGGGAGTGAAGACAAAGCCAGACCATTCTCAGTGGTGCCCAGTGACAGGACAATAGGCAATAGGTACAAAATGAAATACAGGAAGTGTCATATAAATGTAAGAAGAATCTTCTACTGTGAGCGTAATCACACACTGGAGCAGGTTGCTCCCAGCAGCTGTGGAGTCTCCAGCCTTGGGGATATTCAAAACCTGCCTGGACACAGTCCTAACCTGCACTAGTGATCATGCAGTGGATTGTACTAGGTGATGTACAAAGCTCCCTTCAAACACAATGATCCTGAAAATCAGAATGCTGATATTGATGTATCCCTTCCTCAGAAGCAGCAGCTAATCTCAGGCAAGGAAAAGTTCTTAATCCTACTTCCAGAGGTTCAAACTGAATAAAGATCCACCAAAAAACTGTGAATTATATGGTGTAAAAATGCATGCTAGTATATTTACACCATACAATAGAACATAAGGAGTTCTATACAAATACCTCACAAATAAAGCTTCAATCTCTGAAGTACACTTTTTCTATGTTATATTCTAATTTCTACCTCTGTAAAACCATATTATTTTTAAATATTACCTATGTAATCAAAGTAAATGCTAAAAAATACCACACAATATTTAACATAATCTTGAATTTTTGCTTTTACCCACAGTTTGCTTTGAGGACTGTAAGGCTTATGTATTTATCATGGTTATTCCAATCACTCCTGTTTTTCTGTCTCCACAGACAAACCAAAGTATTAAGAGCAGTTTTCCCACTTATAAATATTTGAAACAAATGAGAGCAAACAAGCTAAGACTCAAGACAGGAAACAAACAAACAAACAAACAAAAACAAAAAAAACCCAAACAAACAAAAAATCAAGCAAAACCAAGAAACTGATAAATATTTTTAGTTTATACTCATAGTGCAACCAAAACTAGCCTCACTGTATACTATGAAATGGATATCTACTACTTAAATATTTGACCATTTCAATTACCTTATCATGAATAAAGAACAGATTAAATTTTTCAGTATGTAATCTCTAATAGTAAGATTTTAAATAATTTGAAGTATTAGTAGAACACAGAGTTTTCTGCCACCCATAATATAAGAATATGGAAAATGTACTTTTACAAATGGATTATATAAAGCTAGTACAAAAAAATGAATATTTAAACTGGAAAGTTCAGGAATTTAATCTTATTACATAAGGAACGTTATACAACATTATTTTATGCATTTCAAGTCTACAGTGCCCTGGCTAAATGAAGTCAGTATGGAAAGAAACTCTACAGTGAAATACAGCAAGATAATTACTTTTATTTCCATTGATACTTCTGAATGACAAGCAACTTCTAAATTAGTCCTTTAAAATGCATCAATATACAATAAAAAGGAAAATAAATTAAAAGGTGAATTAAAAAAAAAGTCTGTTATTAGACCTCTGCTTTGGGGAAGAACTGGTAAAAAAAAAAACAGTATTTCTGTTGTAAAATTCCACAGTATCTGTATTTCCAAGTTCAGAGTTACATCATGAACTTTATTTTTTTGTCTCTCAATTAAAAATTGAGTTTTATAATCGGTATGCAGTGAGAAGCTTGTTTCATGGATGGGTGACTAAACTTCAAAGTACCAAGCCAGTCACATTTAAGAGATGGGTATTTCTGTTAAAAGCTGAATGACTTTTGATTAGAGAAGCTGTGAACTAATTGTGGTAAAAAAAACCTGTCTCCTTTGCTTTTCTCTTCTGCTTGATGCCACAAAACCAGAAATGTTAACACAACAGTAAGATCCTTCAGAAGGATTTCTCTCATGCTCAAGAATTTGAGAAACTGTAGAGGATTTTCTTCATACCCTTTTTTACACAGATCAAGTCTACTGATCTCACATTAATGTTTTCTGATGTTTAGCAGACTCTAAAACCATCACAGCCCTGCTTTTTGGAAGCTACAAGAATTCTATTTTTTCAAGTTGCATTCACTGGGTATCTAAACGCTGTTGTGCGTTAGGATGTTATATACCATGAAACATCAGTGCTTTTCTGGCAACTCACTGGCATTATCTCAGTACTTTTAAATTAGAACATCAATGGCCAGTAAATACACAAGTATAAGATAAACTAACAATCACCTTTGAAAAGAGCTTACCAACACTACTGAAAGGCTGAAACAACAGCTATTAAGGAAAATCTTACTTTAAACACTAAAAAAAGAGAAGTTTTCAGAAGGCAAAACTACCTCTCAAACCTCACAACTTTTCAAAAAATAATTTCTGAGTCAAACTACCTATGGCACAATTAGAGATAGAATTTCTTTAGTTATCAGGCAGGCCAGAGGGTTTTTTTATCAAAGCCTGCCTCCTTGTGTTTGCAGAATAACATCTCAAAGTAGTCAGTCAGACTCATGTAAATTTTTAACTTAAGAAAGTTATTTCACTGATTATTTTCCTTTTGCTGCGCAACGTAGCATCCTTTATGGGTAATACCTACTGAATCAACAGGACCTTTACTGACCCTGAAGTAGCAACATACTTAATGGCAATGAGTAATGAAATTATATGAAATCTGGTAAAAAGTATCTTATGAGGAGGTAAGCATTTTTAAAAAAGGTGGTAGATTACTGCAATGTTGAACACTGACATTAACCATAAAATGTCTAATCTCTCTAAAAGGGGAACTATTTTGTGAGATCATGTCCTGTACAATATCACAAAAGTAAAAAATGGTTTATTTGACTACAGTCTAACCAAGTAAATTTGTAGTACATACCGTCAGGAAGTAAATATGGTGTTTTTTTGCTTCAATTAATTATGTCCATCTACTAATAATGGCTAGGGTTAAATAGAGTAACAGTTTATAAACAACATACAAAGCTACTGATCATATGCTGCTTTGAATACCTAAAAATGGAGTTAAGCATGAAGGCTTTGTAAGGAATACACAGGACTACCACAAAGTAGCAAGTACCACAACAAAAAGCATCTGTAATGTGTTATAGTGCACAAGAGTATCAATGTTGCTCTTCAACATTTTATTTTTCATGTGGAAAATTATGTGGCAATTGAAAAATACAAATCATCCCTGCTGTCTGTATTGCATAAAATAGAGAGTAATATTAAATCAAATTACAGCTTCTTTAAATCATATGCCAGCAATATCAAAAAAGTAGGAGTCCTGTCTGCTCCCCAGGCCACTGTGTCTTATTCCTTGTCTCTGCGTGGAACATAGCTGCTTAAGTGAAGGGGCCTGGCTGAAAAATAGCTTATTGTTGATTTTCATCACACAATTACATCAACGTTGGCTTCTGAAGCACATCAGGTTTGGGAATGAGATGCCAGAGAAGAACTACAGTATCTTCTTTAGGTGGCAGTGCTGCTTTATGCTAATATAATGCTTCAAATGAACTACACCCAAAAATATGTGAGGAAAAAAACACCACCACAACAGTGTATGCAAACAAAATGTGTAACTGCTGTTCAAGCTCCCAGCTTTGAGAGCACAACACTAGTACCAGTGGGTGCTAATGAAAGACAAAAATAATGACATGTGCACTAACTCCTGATAATTTTATTGCTAAGCTATAAAAGTAATATTTTCGTTTGCAAAAACATCTTACTGGAGTTCACCTGCTTCTGATACTCAAAACTAGTTTGTGTCACAGCTTTTATTATCAGAAATATACAAGTGGAATTGAACTAAAATGCACATAAATCAAAACTTAGCAACCGTATGTCCATACTGCAAACTACTGTGCCATGGAAACATTTATGTTAAGACCAAAGCTTTTTTTCTTAGGGATGAACCACTTCTGGCAACATTCCAAAGCTATAAAACACCTTAGTGTTTTCTGTGGTCAGATATTACATCCATAGCACCCAAATTCAGATGTGCCCCCTCTGGCAGTGACTGTGCAAGCAGCCTTATGATGGCACAAGCAGCACTGTCCCATCATATGACCTTTCATCGCAGGGTCCCCTCAGCTGGCTGCTGGGGCCACACCACCCTCTTGGTCCCACTACACATGCGGTACCAGGCCTGTGCCTGCAAGCAAGGCTGGCAGATAAGCACAAGCACAGAGCATACTGCATGTTCCAGCACACACCAAGCTTTCCCCACACTGTTCTTTCACACAATACTTTATAGCAAATCTATAGAGGTCCTCTGAAACACATTTCAAAGGCTCAACAAAAACATGTTTACTTTTCTTCAGTGAAGCATCTAATAAGAAATGTCGCTTTAAACGACACATAAAATCTGCATTGCTTTCAAAGCATTACCTGAAAAGTATCCTGAAAATTTTTTGTATTCCCAGACTTAGACTTAAAAAACCCTACCATTTTAAGAAAGCTTTTATTATTCATAGCATGCTAGAAATATATACAGTACACTTTTTTTTGGCAGTAGCAATATTAATAATTAATACTTTAGGATGCCACATAATTGTTCTGAACCCAAATGATCAAAAGTAATGACTCATAAATGTTATTTTTGCTTCAAAGCCAGAAATAAATAAATAATTGAATAAATAAAAAACCCCACAAACAAATCCCACCAAAACATAACCACAAAACAAAACA